>JAMAGZ010000357.1:0-11368 GCA_023626575.1 Penicillium sp. PF1803
TTACTTAATCTCCTATCGAATAGAACTATAAACTAGAACTACTACCTTTTAACGAAGCTCCTAAAAGATATAAGGATTAACCTAATTATATTATTTATATAGAGTGATAATATTAGGATAAGTTAACTTATAGTGATAGATTCTATAGTATCGATATTAGTGATGCTATACTTAAGAGTCTAGATCTTTAGGCTTTCTAGAAAGAAGCCTTAGAAAAATAGAGTTTAGGCGGCTAGTATTTTTAAGTAAGAATTATATCTATAAAATATTATTAATATACTCTATATATATTTAATATATATAACACTTACGTTTAATAAAAGAGTAGTAAATGCCTTAAGCGTATTATCTTTTATTAGATCTATCCCTAAAGGACTTTTTAAGAGATAAATTAGATATAGGATACCACGTTAGGATATAGTAGGGTATTTAGGGATTAAGAAATAGTTCTCTTAATTAAATACCTATACTTTACTCCTACTACTAGTATTAATAGTAGCACTATTTTATATGAGATTAGAGTTTTATAGTCCTATATTAAACTCGATAGAAGGCTATAATTTAGTGTTATCCACTAGTTTATTAGATATAGAATCCTAATCTAAAACATCTAAATCCTTAAATATTTCTTCGCAGTCTTTATATACTAACCTAGCCTTAGTATTATCTTATAGCTAATATAAAAATCTTGTTAACATATATAATTCATATACAATTCATATGTTAAAAAATATAGAAGAAAAAAAAATACCTTAGGAAGATCATATAGCAATGATGTGAGATCATTTCTTGCAGCATTTTTTCGATGTAGGTCCTGTATACGTGCTAAGTCCTATAGCGGATACTCGGGAAAAGTTAGTGGCCGTACTAGAAGGCCTGGTAGGAGTGGAAGGTCGTCTATAATGCATCCAGAGACGGTGGAAACAACGGGTAAAGTGTGAGGAATAGGGGTAAATAATAATAAATAACGCTAGTTGGCACTAAAATTTTTTGTCCACTCCAAAGCTAGGTGAGTGTCAAAATTGAGTGGGGCGGTCACGTTATTTTTTGACACTCGTTCTACATGGTGCCCAGTACGGACTAGTGCTCCAACAGAGAATATAGATCGGTATACCAGGCAGACTACTGGGACGCGGTCAGCAACAACCCTTCTCATCCGGGAAGGCCCCAATTCTATCGCATATTCAGACCGGGCTCTCCTTCCAGGCGTTCAACCTCGGATAATGGACTGCTTTCCATCCGCCCGCTGTCAGACACCTGCCCGGCCTATCACGCGCCGCGACGCGCCTAGACGCGTCAACAACATCGCAAGGCGTGATAACCAACCTGTTGGCCCTCTACAGGAGACAACCACTGCAAGCACTGCTAGAGCTCTTGAGGGCCAGAAAATCTTCAGCCCTATAGCAGCCTTCCTTGACAACCACCGGCGTCAGAATACTGGACTCACACCTCGTCAACGCGGAGCGCTCGCTACTCTCAGCAATGACCTGGCTAATGTAGCTCAACAACCTTTCAATGCCTACATCAGCGGCGTGCCATTGGCCAATACCACCATCATCCCGCCCCTGCCTTTGCCCCTGCTCCCCTTCCCCCGTCACCTTCCCCAGTTCCCCCCTCCGGTCTTGCCCAGTCCACATACGCGTCTGTCACCCAAAGCCCCCCTGCTGAAAATGTTGGAGCAAAACAAGCGAACAGTACTTCGAGGACTGATAGGCTTGCTACAAAGATGCCATCTCCCGATAGCCGTCTCTTTGTACGCCTCCCGGAGAACCATCTTGCCAAGAGCATGGATACATTTGCGATATATACTAGCCTGCGATCTCATCTAGACACCAATGGAAAACTTCTCAAAGGCGTCCAAGCTATCAAGACTGGATATGCTCTTCTACCCATCTCCACAGATGCCCTCCCAGCTCTAGAGGCCCAGAAGGAAGCCATAGCCGCCTTCTTCAAAGACCGAGTCTGCTGGGAGGCTCAACCGAAGGTAAGAAAGGTAAACCAGACACCGTCTCAAGGCGAAGACCTTCAAGGCCTTTTTGGACTTTGCCGAGGCGTCACACCGGTTTTTGAGTCGCGCGCCATGAGGGCAGCCTAACAACGGGAACGGCAGTTAGGCCACGGTAGGCCGTGACGAGGCTCTAAGTTCATATTCAGGAAGTGGAACACTCTACATGTACGTACACGAGCATATAGTTGTTGTATCCTGCATATCGCTTTAGAAGTTGGTTTACCAATTAGACCAAAATACGAAAATACGAATCCGTACCTAGCTAAGCAAGCTGTGGTTTATAATCCAACTAGAGCGAGGGGTCAGGGTTAATGACATCAACCAACCAACCAACCAACCAACCACCGTAGAGAGAGCACGAGTTGTACGATTGGTTGTAACTATGTGCCAGTTTTGTTATCTCCTCCAAGCCGGTTAACTAGCTAACTACTGTTTCTAGTGTCTCTTATCTTTTCGTACCCGAAATCCGACGATTTAATAGTACTCGTAATAGAACCGGGCCGTCTTTTCTTGGGAGAAGAAAAATCCGCTGGCTTCGCTGGCTGGTCAATATCAACGTCCCACTTTATTCATCAGGATCTCTCACCGTCTACTTTCAATATCACATCAGCACCAGCGTCGAAATCGACGTTCTCCGCAAGCTCAATTGTCTGCGTCCGTGCATCATGGGACGAGGGGTTTCTTGTGGCATTGATTGCTTCAACGACTCCGGTGAAATGTGCCACTTTGTCTCCAGGACCGAGATAACCCTCTCCTTTGCCATTTTCATCCAACAACTCCACTATCATATCAGGATACTCCCGGCTCGAAGACAATGTGACACTGTCGTCGTTGAACCTCGCTCGAGGCATGGTGTAGTCGTAGGTTCTTGGGCTATGAGAACTTTGGAACTGATAAATTCTTAAATCAAATTGTCTTTTATACACCTTGCGCCTTAATATATAAGAATAGAAGACAACATACTTATCGGTATGGTGCAGTCCGACCATCTTTGGAACCGCTATGGTCAGAAGATAGCCGGTGTCATCCCGGGTTTAAACAGTGGCTAGAACGTCAATTATCTTTGATATCATGTGGAGCCACTAGGCCTATACGTGTCAACCAGGATCCGTTCTAGATCCGTCATAACTGCATATGATTTCTTGCTGGGGATAAGATTCTTCCATGCGAATTGGTCGCCACGCTATGACAGATCAAATCAAGGGCCCCTTCGCGACAAAAAGTGCTGGAGCTTGAAGGCGCAGCTCGGGAGTACTGTAGTCCTTTTGATAACAGTGATGGTGAGCTTTGGATCAAACAAAGCAGGATGGTACGCTGGCTCTGCTGGCCTTTCTGCCTTATGAAAATGGCTAATATGAACTTTTGTTAACTAGTCTTCTTGAAGTTTAGTAAGACAGAAAAAAAAGGACCGTGTCCTCTGATCCGCAAGACTGATGCGCAGCTGGTTTATGCACTTTTTTAGTGGCATACATATATCATATATCCCAGATATAAGGTTCGATAAGCGTTCAGGGGAGAACTTTTAGGCCATATATTTTACTTGTAGGTGAAACTGCAGCATAGAGATTTGCAGGGTAAGCGCAGCAGCTCAAGTGTCGCGAAGTCTGTGAAGACACCGGCAGAGGAGGCAGCGGAGTCATATGCCCTGCCGAGCCCGGTGAACATTCCGCTATTGCCACCGTCAGCAGACAGACCAAGGGGCTGGACCAATCCTTCTTCTAAACATATGAATTGCGGTCGGCAAGACCGGGACTTGCTTCGAATTGTATGAGAGGGCCAGCAGGACAGTGTTTCAGCATGAACGTCGGATCCCTCGCCACAAAGGCGGACCTTTCCTGGCCTCATCCCGTGTCACACTATATGAAGTTCAGTCTAGATCCGTCTTCGTATTTTGTCGGCAGGGGGTGTCAGGAGTCATCTGATAGTTGGATATTTGGACCTCCGAGCATCCAATACCCGATGCATAGTATGAACGGGTTCTGTTTCACTCCAGCCGGGCTAAGTAGTATTTATCGAATGGGGCTGCGTGAGGACCTTTCAAATTGGTAGCGTTATCCTTTTAGGGCTTATGTACATTTATATGTGTTCATGTGAACGAAGAGGATGATTAGCGTTGGAATCAATTGCATTAGTAAGGAGCACAAAACCGAAAGAACATTGTCATCTCTGTGGGGGCCAGAGTGGGGAAGAAAACGGGTTGGGAGGTTGACCTAGCGGATTAATCTTCGGGCCAACTTTACAGCCACCGGACTGTTGATACGTGGCAGGGTCATTTTAGACCGACAAAGTCTAGAGGCGGGTGGCGAACTCCTTCGAGCTCGCCAGGCTGATCCGTCAGGTATATCGGAAGTTAATTCAGACTTGTAGTCTAGAGCCTAGAGCTAGGAGGGGCGAGCCAGTTGACATAACAGGATATGGAAAAGTAAATTCTGCACTATAAGTAATCGCGTTTAATCTTGGAGTGTCACGTTAATTTAATCTGGAGCCATTTCAAAAAAAGATCCTATGATACCCCTCCAAGAGCTATTTAATAAGGCTATAGAGCCTCTTCCAGAGATTGAAGATAAGCGCTTCGCATCTTATTTTGATCGCTTCGCGGACTACTAGGTAGTCCTTTTAGGGGATAGAAGTCATAGCACGTCTTAGCACGTCTTAGCACTACCGTGCTCGAGTAGAAATTACTAAACGGTTCATTAAGAGAGATAGCTTCACGATTATTGTAGTTAAAGAGGACTAGCAAGACGCCGATACAGCCAATTATTATATACGCCTAAGGTCTAGCTCCTCCTAAATCTCTAAGCCTTTCAAACATTTCCTGACCTAGATATGGCGAAACTGTGAGATGCGAGACCTCATCCCCGGAATGAGACACAACCGCGGGAAAAAAGAGTAGGCTTCTACGGGCTCGATCTCTAGCATGGGAACGTCGATCTAAGCTGTTATCAATTACCTTGAGTGTCATGGGAAATATGGAGATATATTTTGATCTCTTTATCTTCGCATTGTTGGTTCAACATTGGGGAACGCGCGAAACTCTGTCATTTCCCCACCTTTTCGGCAGCATATCCGAAAGCCTGATCGATGACGTCATATAAACCTTCTCCATTCTTCATGAAGGCTTCATTCAATCGTCTTTTCCTTTTCTGAATGGCTACCAAAACAAAAGGATGTTTAGAAATGCTGCTGCCTGGCAATGTTAATTGCATCATGTATGTTAATGCATCTTGAGGATAAAAGGCTCTATGTCGTACAGCCTTGAATAATCCTCAAGATTCAGTTGATGAGTGAATGATACAATAAGCTTTCTTTTAATGTCGAATCGCTACTTTGTTTAATACTTAAATAGCGAAAAGATAGTTTTATAATATATATACTTTATATCTTTTTTTAGATATCTAGAATTAATTAATATAGGTTAGAATTAATTTTAGGAGTATCTATTCTTAATAATATATAGACTATACTATTTCGCTAAGGATTTATTAGTTATAAATTAATAATTCTAAAGTAAGATAATTAACCTTTTAATAAGACCCCTTATTATAAGCTAGCCTAAATTAGTTATTGTCTATTAAGTCTAAATTAGATTCTTCTAATTATTCCTTATAATAAATCCTTAGGAAGTAATTAAGAGATAAATTATTAGTGAAATCTTTATATAATCTATCTATAATATTAAAGTCTTTTTACTTTAGAAGATCTGAAGATAATAATTTAGACTTAATAATACTTTATATAAGAGATAATTTAGGCGCTAAACACTTATAAATTAGTAATAAAAGCTCCCTACCTTAGGTATCCTTAAAAGTAGGATTAATTTAATAAGATAATTTATTAATAAGATTTATCTTTCCTAGTTAATACTTAATTAGAAATTCAAAGGGTATTAAGTATAAATACTATCTTACTTACCTTTTATTTAGCTTTTACTATTTTATAAAGGATTAGAGATTTTAGTAATCTAATAAAACCTTAATTAGATATTATAAATCTTCTAGATAATAATACTAATATTTAAATAACTTAACTATAATAAAAAGCTCTTAATTAGGAGTCTTATAGTTTAGTTTAGTATTAGAAAACTTCCTAGACTAAAAGCTTACTAAATATTATTTATCCTTTTTATTAGGCTAAGAAAGAATTTTAGCTATTTTATAGTTTAAAGTATTAATTTTAAGATAGATTTAAAAGGAAGTATTTAAATAATAAAATAAAGTAATAGGCTAAAAGGTAGTAATAAGGTACTTAAAAGTAATCTTTTTAATAATATTTATATTTATCTTTCTTAGTTTCTTTCCTTTTATAGTTCCTTTTAATAAATTTATAAGAGGATAAGTAATTAAGGAATATTAAGGAATAAAATAATAATAATAATTATAGAATCTAAGAAATACTTAGATATTATAGAAAGTCTCTAAATATTTCTAATTTTAGATTATCTTAATCTTATGAGGATCTATTAAAATACTATTAACTTTAATAATAAATCTAAGGAAACTAACTTATTTCTAATAAAAGGTATACTTAGAAAGTTTTATATATAGCTTTACTTTTTATAATTATAATAAAACTTATTTTAAGTATTTAGTATATTTCTCTTTTATCTTTATAAAGATTAGAATATTATTAGGGTATATTATATAAATAATACTAAGTAAATTATAAAGTTTATTATAAATATAATTTTAAAAGATAGCTAAAGTATTAGTTAACCTAAAGGATATTACTAAATACTTATAATAGTGATAGTAAATTTAGAAAGTAGTTTTTTATTTATTATCCTCTTAAATATTATTAATATTAAGTTTAGAAAAGAATTAAGCTCTTTATATATAATTAAGGATCTCTAAAATAAGGAGAAATAAGTAATAATTCTTAATAATAATATAATTAAGCCTATAATAATCTATATATAGATATAGACCTTTATTAATCTTTAATATAAATAGGATTAGAGCTTTAGCTAAACTTTTTAATAATTAAATATAGCTAGCCTTTTTATTTTCCTCTAAGTAATCTTTAAGAACCTTTAATTTATATTTTAAAAAAGGGTAAATAAGGCTAAAAGGTAGCTCTTTACCTAATTCTATTTTAATTATATAGTTAGAAGGTCTATAAGGAAAAATAATTTTAGTATAGTTAATATTAAAAATATTAATAAGCTCTCTAATCTTAATTAATAATTTATATCACTCTTCTTTTAGAGGTAATTTAAGGTTATTATCCTTTAGTATCTTAAGTTATAGAGGTAATATAATAATAATAAAGATTATTTTTATATTATGATTTTTCTTAGTAAATTTATATAGATTAATAATATTAATCTAATTTATCTTTATATTAAACTAAAAATTATTAAGAGGTAGAGCTAAATAAATCTAGTAATCCTTAAAAGTTATTATTAATAAAAGAATAAGAGTTATATTATTCCTTAGGTTATAATTAATTATAATATAAGATTAAGTTATTATTTTTATAATACCGCGATAATTAATTAAAGTAATTAGAATTAACTAAACCTTATAGGTAGGTACTTTAAAAATATTAATAATATAAAATATAGGTAATAATAATTTTACTTAGTTAAAATAATAATATTTTATAAACTTAATATTAATATAATTATATTTAATATTATTATTAAGGTCTATATAAATTTTAATTAAATTTTTTTATTATTACTAGAATATTTAACTTATAAATAACCCTTATAATAAACTATTAAGTTAAACTATAAGGGATTAATTTAGCTCTTCTTTTTTTTAAGTTATTTAGACCTATTTTAAGGCTTTAGATTACTATAGATTTTTTGAGATTATTTTTAAATATCTTTTTAAGGTAATTAGGTACTTAATAGCTTTTATTATTATAGATATTATAGGTAGTATATTTACTATTTACTCTAATAAGATTAAGATATAGTTTCTTATCCTTCTTAAGTTTAGAAGGATTACTATAAGTAGTATAAAGTTTTCCTTATTATTATAGAGGATCCTCTTTATTATTAAAATACTTACGTTTCTTTAACTTAATAGACTTATTAAAGTCTTAATTTCCTTTTAATTTTACTTATTTATAATCCTAGAAGTATATTATCAGATTAATTATTTCTTTATAGGTTTTAGGTAAATCTTAATTATATAAAGAGATACTTTCTTAAAGAATGATTAAAAGCTTTTTAAAATAATTAAGAGCTCTCTCTTTTTTATCTTATTAGGGGAAATAATCTTTTAAAATCCCTCATTCCTAAGCGAAATTTTAGGGGTATTAATTTAGTTTATAAATAAGATCTTCTAGTTCTAATTTTATATTTACCTTTCTCTAATAAGTATATATAATAAGAGAAAGGGTTTATTCTATAAAAATTAACTATATTAAATAAGCTTCTTTATATCTATCTTTAGTAGATAAATCCTTAATAAATTATAACTACTCTTAATAATAAGAATTATTCGTTCTTTATTATAGAATTAATTTAGAGATCCTTTAATAATATTATTAAGGTTCTCGAACTAATCTATTTATTCTTAAAGAGTAAATTTTCGTGTTAAAGTTATAACTATTAGGAAGATCTTCGTATTAAGCTCTTTTCACTCATAATTTCGATACGAATTAATCTAAGTTTAAAGTGATTTAAACGCTTCTCGAGCTTTTATCATAGTAAGTGTATTCTGATAGATAATATTAGTGATATTAGGCTTAACTACGTATTCTTATATTTAGTTTTCGAGTCTTTTAATCGTTTCTATCATGATTTTGAAATTTTCTTCTATGAGAGCAGATATATTCTGACTCATAGTAGAAGAGGATGCGTTTCGCATAGGTTAAGGAGGAACTTGAATTTAAGTTTCCTCTATCTCAACATTCTAAGGTGGAGAATCATTTTCTCTATGAGGTGGTGTATCGCGTGTCGACCTAGCAGTAGCCAAGGAAGCTAGAAAAAGATATGGTTGTTTGATCCTTGGGTAGATGACCGTTCATACTACGGTCTAGCGGCTCTGCGGGGGATGACGGACTGCGAACTAGGTATTACACAGATGTTATGTGATCTCTTGAAAAACCGACTGGCATCGTCTTCCCGATCAGTTTTAATAGATCGCGTTACTCATAATCGAAAACGTAGGTATATCTCTATAGGAGTCACCTCGTTTCCTTTAAAGCTGTTTGCTGCTAGACCTAACGCTAGTATTATAGCCCCGCGGCGTGGCTGATAACTATATTCATAAATATCATTAGGGATTAGAGTGTAGAACTATGAGTAAGCTAATATTGCACAGGTAGGAAGGATAGAAATCGAAGGAAGAATAGATTGATGAATAGATCAATCAGTTTCCTTGATATATTTAATTCGGCTTAGGATCATAGAAAGATAAGAGAAAAGTAAGGTAGGATTGAAGATTGATTGATTGAATCTCTTTCTTGAGATGATAGTAGTGCTTATGTATTCTCATAATAGTATAACATAGAATAGTAGGATATAGAATAGTAGGCTATTTTTATAATTAATCTTTTATCCAAACATATCAAACGTATTTCATGCATGTGATAGATCTAAATAGATCTAGATTGCATAATGATATAATGCAATAGCTGTTTGTAGGTTGTATAGTGTAATTAACCATAGTAGTGATATAGGTGGCATAACTATTATAGGCGTCTTTTTATGCCTGATTATCTAATTAGATAGTAGTAGCCGTGGTATAGCATAAAGCTTATAGAGATTCATCTATTGTAGGTGAATCTGGCTTTATAATGCTTCCTGATGGCTTACGCTTTTTTGCCCTTGATATTTTCTAGATCTTATAGAGATTAGCTAGATTCTTTAGGTCTTTAAATATTTCTGTTCTGACATTTTTAGTTAGAAAGTCTGCTAATTATAGCTTAGTAGGCACGTATTAAACGTTAACCTTTTCTTGTTTAATAAGATCTCTGATATAATGATATTATATATTAATATGCATCGTCCTTTTCTAGAATTTAGGGTTTTCGGCTAGCTTAATAGCCGCCTTATTATCTACTAATATAGTAGGCTTACTAGGCGTATAGCCTAGGCCTAATCTATCGTTTAGATAGTTAAAGAGATTAGCTAGGTAAATAGCTTCTCTTATAGCTTCTTTTATAGCTATATATTCGGCCTTATAGGTAGATAGAGCCACTAATTTTTATAGCATCGAATTCTAGCTCACTATATTATTAGTGGCTAGATCTCTAGATAGGCTAAATATATAGCTAGTAGTGGATTTTCTACTATCGATATCGCCTAACTAATCGGTATCAGAGTAGCCTTTTATATAAAGGTCTTTCCCTATATAATCCTAATATAAGCCTAGATTAGGCCGATATTAAAGATATTACTATATCTTTTTTAATTTAGAGATATATATATAGTTAGGATTACTTATATATCTAGAGTAATAGGTAACTAGATAGGCTATATTAACCCTAGTTTTTAGGCTTATATATAGTAGTGAGCTAATCTCTTTTTAATAGAGGTTAATAGTATACTCTAAAGCTTTTAATTAATTCTTTTTTAGGTAGATTCCTACTTTACCTAGCGTTTTCTTTAGCCGTTTACTAGTAGTAGTAAATTTTAATAAGATCTTTAATATATAGTTATTTTAATCTATAGTGATCGTCTGATCTTTATAGTTTAGGCTAATATTATTACCTAGGAAGGTAGCTAGTTCGCCTATCTCTTCTAATTAAATATACTACCTAGTAGTAGTAGCTAGCTTATTTATATAAGCTAGGTCTTTATATATAATAATTATATTATTAATATATATAATAATAATAGCCTAGGTATTACTATTTATATAGATACCCTTATTAATAGGAACTCTATTAAATCTAAGGTTCGCGATAGCTTTTATAAAGAATTTAGACTAAAGCCTAGGTACTTACTTTAGGCTATATAGGGCCTTCTTTAGATAATAGTACTTATTTCGATAGGTAGGGTTATCTAGCCTATATAGGCTAATTAGTAAGATAGTATATATATCACTATCGATATTAGTATATATAAATACGTTTTTAACGTTATATTACCTAATATGCTGTCAACATATATGCGTGACCTATCGGGTATGCATATTATGGTTAGTTAAAACAGCACACTCCGGACCTACTTCCCCGTAGGAAACCACCTAGGCCACGAGTGCACTTCTAATGCACTGATTAGCTAAAATCAATAATAATAAATCTTAACTATTCATCGAATAGAAAGCAACGAGTTTCCTAACACTCTCGTATACCCCTAAGTTTATTTATGTTTCTATTAATCATTTTTCTATGATATTCTACTATATACCTAAAGTTATAAATACTACCTATTTCCTATAGCTAAATTAAATAAGTTTA
>JAMAGZ010000358.1:0-11237 GCA_023626575.1 Penicillium sp. PF1803
ATTAGGGACGGTGAACCTAGGAGCTTAATATTCTAGCGAGTGGTTATGGAAATATATATATTTACTTATAGGGGTTAATGCGTCTTCCTACGCTGAAGGACATCGCTCTAAAATCTTACTTATTTTTACAGGAAATATCATAAGGTAATTTAATTCTAAGGAAGAGAGTCTATTTAATTAAGAAAACCAGGCCAGGGAAAATAAGAAGAAAGCATAAATAATGTATTTTCATCTGATGCTCTTATGGGGGGGCGGCCCCCCCGATGAAAGTTACGATAAATTGACTAGCTATCTCTATAAGCTCCTCACAGAGAGATAGGTTGAAATTTTTTGAAGGGTCTTAGAAGGAAGTTAGGGTAGTAATTAGGTCTTTTCTAGGCTCTTTAGGTTATTACTAGGCTATTACTAGGTTATTATTAGGTTATTTAGGTTGTTTAGGTTAGACCCGTAGAAAGGTGGATCTTATAAACTAATTAAACTATATTATTCTTATATATCACCGCTCTGAAGTTAATGTATCGCTTTTACTTAATTTATTCGCTACTCCTAGGGTCGATTTACCTCTAACTATCCCTAGATACTATTACTAAGTAGGTATCTCCCTTCTTCCTTACCTTCTAAGTTCCCTACTAGGCTAATTTATTATATCGCAAAGTTAGCACTCTGACTTTATATCCTCCCTCTATAATAGTGAGATAGATAATCTTAGCTATCTAATATTATTAAACTACCTAGCTACTCTATCTAGTAGTTAATACGCACTTAATAGCTCTAACTAAGACTTTCTCTAACCGAATATCCCTCTAGTAGTCCCCCCTTTCTTTATACGCGTTAGACCCGACCGAAGGAAGGCCTTTATTCTCTATAATAGAATAGCGTATACTAACTAGGTAGACTAGTAGCTATAGACGGATTTCGGGAGAAAGAGTAAGATTAACTAGGATTCGACGCGCTATATAGAGATTTAGGGCTACTATTACTAGGTAGCTTATAGTATAGATAGTACGCTAAAGGTTATATATTAGCGTTATAGAGCTATTCTTAAGTACCCTTATACTATTAATTTAAAGGTAAAGGGTAAGATATAATATTATAGTATATTAATAATATAGAAGTACCTTAAGATAGCTAGGTATTTAAAGAGTAAGCTAAGAAAGAGAGTAGAGATAACTAGATTTCTAAAGAACGGTGTATATTCCTATACTTTATCCTAGTTTTCTACTAGAACCTACTCCTAGCTATTACTACTTTACTAACTTATTCTAGGTACTAATATTAGAGAGAACCTTTAACTAATATACCTTTCTCGTAAGAGGCTTAGGAAGAAGATATCCTATAGTTCCTTACGCTTAATTAGCTTCTACTTTATCTTATCGAGTATCTAACGTTTTAGTGGCTTATTTCTTAGGCTTACTACGCCCTATCACCGCTAATAATCCCCTCTACTAATATAATCCGTTATTAATTAAGGAGCCTCGTTTAAGACTAGTAAGAGCGTACCCTTTAGACACTACCCGCTAGCTTAAAGATATTAATTATACTAGACTACTAAATATCTTTATTCTTATAGGTATTTATAGTAATTATAGGCTATTTTATTAATACTAATTAGGTCTACTATAAGGTACTACTTAGATTTAAGCCTCTTTATAGGGCCTATACTAATATAAACCTAAGTAGCGTCGTTCTTTAAACTCTAATAGAGTATAACCTTAAATTATAAGTCTTTAGGTTAATAACGGATAATATATCTAATAATAAAACCTTAGTAGATTCTCTTTAATAAGCTCTATTAGATAGTGTTATTATTACCTAGATTCTATACCTTACCTACGTTATTTAGCTTAGCCTAAACTAGCTACTTAATTATATTAAGGCGGTCCTACTAAATAACTCCGCTATAATAAAATAGATAGAAAAGTAATTAAGAATAGCCTAATTAAACGCGTAGCACTAAGGGCGAGAGATATTATATACCTTAAATAAGGTCCGCTATCTCGCGATCTATATAAACGTAAGTCCTTAGCGCTAGGAGATATTCTATAATCTTTAGACGTTAAGCGTAAAGCTAGTGCCTATCTAAGATATAAGAACTCGATAGAATTTAACTTTCCTAATACTTCGTTAGGTAAAGCGCCTACGCACTATCTTTACGCCGTTTTATACGGAGTATAACTACGAAGAGATACTACTTTAGGACGAGGAGTAGCGTTAGGTTAACTATCTCCTTTATATTACTAAGCTATTCTTTAACTATATAACTTAGCTATTAAAGACCTAAGACGTTATAGCGTATTATATATTTAAGATTTATAATAAACTCTTTAAGCACCTTAAGTAGTTAATAAAGCAGCTACGACGAAAGTGCGCTCTATAGAAGTAATAAATACTTTATGTATTAGAGGCTAGTTAGACGAAGCTTAATGAGTACTACTCTTAAACTAATTATGTTTAAGGGTATATCTACGTAGTTAGTACGATGCTAGCACTAGTGAATAAGTTTAAGTTCTTTCTTATAAAGGATTAGGATTAGAAATAGCGCGATACCTATCGTAAGTCCTTCTAATAGGCACTTATTCTATATTAAGAGTGACTTTTAACTCTTATGAGATCCTAGGACCCCTTTTTACGAAGGCTCCTATCTAGCTAAGGCTGACGCTATAAACGGTAGGCGGTTTCCTCCTTTCTACTACTTCCGTTTATGTGACTTAACGTCAGGCAGCGGATATATCCTTAGTCTACATAGAATAAATAGAACCTCTATACACTATCTAACCCTATCTTAGATTATATATAGTAGTAAACCCTTAAACTAAGTTAGCCCTTTATAGCTACTCACTAGGAGGAAGCTTACGCCCTATTAAGGCCCCTCCTAGAAAAAGATCGATTCCCCCCTGATTCACTAAGGGGCGAAATAAGACTAGAAGCTCCGTCTTAGAGCTATAAGATAACCTTATAAGACTAGTCACTAAGCGTCGTCTACCCTAGGAGACCTAATACCTAGGACGTTTAGAAAAGTTTTCGAAATCTAGAGGCGGGTAAGGCGTTTAACCCCTAATCCTAGTTAGAAGCCTACTTCCTTAATTAGAGCCGTTTAGCGGCGAAAAACCTAACCGGACCCTTACTAGCTCTACTAAGTTATCGAATAGGATAGAACGCCTATAGAAATCCTATTAGGGAACTCTAGTCTCTAGGTATATCCTTCTAATTAGAATCGCCTAATAAACGAAATTAGAAGTAAAACTTTAAAGAAGAGGAACGCCTTTTCCTTCTTAAATAATAAGTGAACTAATAATTCTATAAACTTTCGACGAAGATTTATCACGATATCCCTTATAGAGTATATAAGTAATATCTAGGGTAAGCCGCTATAGGGCTAGACTAGTTAGGACCTTATATAGCTACCTCCCTAATACCTAATTTCGCTAGCGACTAAGGATACCCTAAGGCTTCTACCCCTAAGTATAGCGAGGGAAATACGTTCTACTATTAGCGAGGCGAGCGACCTAATAATATATACCTTAATAGCTAAATCTACTATAAGGACTATCGCTAAGTAGAACTAGTAGGAAGCTTAACGCTAGATATAAGCTACTATATCCCTAAGTAGATAGCCGCTAGCGGAATATCCTATTTAAGATACTTCCCCTCTCTTAGCGACGCTAGATACCCCTAAGTTAACCTTAAATAGGACTCTCGCGGGCTAGATCGCCCTTAAAAGAGCTCTCCTAAAGAAAGTCCTAAAAATCCGCGAGTATTTAGGAGCTTTTAAGGATAATACTACCTAGGAGTACCTACTTAACTACGAATACTTCTTTTATAAGATAGAGTAGCTAGCTAAGGCTACTTTAGATAATAAGCTAAAGATCGTCTACGCGTAGGATACCCTAACTAAGAAGGCTATAAAAGCTTAGCGATCACGCTAATAGTATATTTTATCTATATATAGAGACGAAATCTCTACTTAGAAGTAGTATAGAGAATAGATCCTCCGCGAATTTTTAGAGTATTTAGGACCTAAAAAGCGCTAAGATAAGTTTATAGAACTAAAGTAAAGCGCGAAGTAACCCTTTACTAAGTACGCTATAGACCTTTAATAAGCTATAGCTAATACTAACTAGGAGGTTCCGGAGGGTATCCTTATCTAATACCTCTATAAGAGAGCGAAAGTTAAATTATAGAAGAAATAGGCTAAGGATAATATCTAACCTAAAGCTTTAAGAGATATTATTAAATATTTTATCTAGTATAAGTAGAGATTAATAATTACTAGCTACTATAGGTAGAAGGCCTAGGATACTAATAGAGACGTTAGGATAGTAATAAATAATATATAATCTATATAGGAACCCGCGAACCTTTTGTCGTCTAAAGGATCTAGTAATATATAAGGCTATAATAATAGTCGTGGCTAGGGCTCTAGAAATAAGTTTAGAGGCGGACGCGGTATATACTATAACTATAGCGGAAGGGGCTATTTCTCCGCGGACTACCTAAGTCTACTAAAGTAAGAGGGTAGAAATAATAGAAAGCTAAAAAATAGCTATAGCTAGATAAATTAGATACGCTTATCAGCTATACTAAAGCTATATTATAGATCCTAACTCTACCTAGTCTTAACCTCCTTAATCCTACCCTAACTACCCTAAGGGAGAAGGAAGCTACTCTTTACTTAATAGGGAGCGCCTTATTATTCTACTAGGTTAACCTAAGGCCTTTAAAGAATAACGTATCCGTCCGCGTACTTTTAGATTATAGTGCTTTATATATATTTATTTCTATAACTATTCTTAGGAAGTTTAGGACCTATCTTCCTACGCCTAAGAGGACTTCGCCGCTTTATATTAAAATACCTAATAGATATACGCTTTTCACTAATACTATCCTAAGGATCCCTATTAGGATTAGCTCTTAGAGGGGCTATATCTAAGCGTAGGTACTAGACCTCTTAGAGTTCGAATTTATACTTAGAAGGGACTTTCTTAGTATAAAGAACCCTTATATTAATTAGGTAACCTTAATAATAACGCTATAAGATTATAAATACTTATATTAGGTTAATACTATCGCCCCTCTTAAGGATAGAGAGCTAGCGGAAGCCTAAGTTAACCTAATTAGCGGCTACTAAGTCTAGTAAGCCCTTTAAAAGGAGTCCGCGAACGCTTTCCTAATAGTTATTAAATAAGAAGAAGCGACTATTAGTCTATAATACTTAGACCCTAGAGTGCGCGAAATCATCTAGAAGTTTCGAAAGGTCCTTAGGGACGAACTTCTAGACGCTCTACTACTAGAAAGGAATATAACGTACTAGATTAATACTAGAGATACTAAACTTATAAACGTTAACTTATACCCCCTTTTAGACGAAAAGATATAGGAATAGCTAAAGTAAATTAACCTACTTCTTAAGAAGGGTCTAATCCGGCTATCTTCTAGCTTATAGGGCTTCCTAGTGATCTTTATTAAGAAAGCTAATAGGAAGTAGTGAATATACATTAATTACTATACGTTAAACTAGCTTATAATTAAGAATAGCTACCTATTACCTTATATCTACGAGCTTTTAGATTAGATTAGGCGCGCGAAGATCCTTTTAAAAATTAACCTTACGTTAGGATTCTAGTAGGTCTATATAACTAAAGATATAATTAAGAAGACTATATTTAACACTACTTAGGGTAAATATAAATAGCTCACTATACTATTTAGCCTTTATAACGCTCCCGCGACCTTTTAGATAGTAATAAATAAGGCCCTTCGCCTATATTTAGGTAAATTCGTAGTTATCTACCTTAATAATATCCTTATTTTCTCTAACTTATAGGAGGAATATTATAAACACCTCTAAAAGATACTAAAAGTCCTTAACCGGGAGGAATTAATTACTTAGCCTAAAAAATATATCTTTTTAACTAGGGAATTAGAATTCTACGGATATATCCTTAGAAATAGGTCTATCTATCCTATACTAGCTAAGGTTAATATTATTTAGGACTAGCTAAGGCCTAAGAACGTCTATAATATCTATTAATTCCTTAGGCTAGCTATATACTATTATTAGTTTATTAAGGACTTTACTAAAATTTATGTCCTACTTTACGACCTCCTAAAGGAGATAGATATAGACCTCTAAAGGTAAAAGTTCTACTTTATCTACTAGATAGTAGCGTATAAATATACTTTTAGGAAAGTTAAAATAATAATAATAAATTCGCCTATCCTTATATAACCTAACCGCTCTAAATCCTTTATTATTAAGATAGACGCCTCTAAATTAGCTATTAGTATAGTTCTATACTAATTAGGACTAGATAGATAGCTATACCTAGTCACGTTTAATAAGTAGAAATTAACTAAAGCTAAACTAAATTATCCTATCTATAAAAAGGAGCTTCTAGTAATTAAGGAAGCCCTACGCCTTTAGGACTATTATATTAAAAATAGTACCTAGACTATAGTTATTATTAACTACGTAAGTTTATAGTACCTATAGACTACTATAACCTATAGTAAGTAGTTAGCTCGCTAGGTTAATAAGTTTTAAGAGTATAATCTAAAGATTTAGTATTAGAAGGGATCGGATATAATAGTCCTAAACGCGTTAAGTAAGAGGCTAGATTTCGTAGAGAATAGCCCTACTAACGTGTCCTAATCCTAGCTAATTTAGGACGTTACTCTTACCGTAACTCTAATAGAATCGCTAACTATTAGAAAAGTCCCTAAAAACGAATAATTAGAAGCGACTATATAATTCCTCGATATAGGAGAATTACTATCTCGTAAATCTATCGCTAAGGCTATCTAGAAGTATATAGCTTATTTAAGCTTTCGTGTCTATCCGGACGAGAATATAATAGATTAATAACTCGTTTTACCTATAAAGATAGGCTTATTATACTATTTTTAGAGCCTATTCTTCGTGGAGACCTTATGAACTATATATATTTAGAATTTAGCTACTTAGGTTAGCCTAGCCTAAATAAAGTTATCCGCCCGCGAGCGTGATAGCCCTAGATATAAAAGGATATTAAAGATATAGTATATTTATACCTAAATTATTAAGTCTTATAGGGTTCTAAATAGTCTTTAGAGAGGGAAGCCCCTTAGTATATAGTAACTATAGGGATCCGCCTATTCTAACGCTAGGGAATTAACCTAATGAGTATCTTACTAATAACCCTTAATAGTAATAGATAGATTATTATAGTAATTAACTATACTACCGGCTAGTTAATCACTAAAGCTATTTCTAAGGCTACTAAGGAAGCTTTAGGTAAGTTCTTATATAAATAGATCTTTATAAATTATAAAGCGCTTATAGAAGTGATTTTAGATAATAGCTAAAACCTACTTTTAGGAGCGGTTATATACTATCTAAACCTTCTAAAGATAAGATATAGAACTATAATACCTTACTACCCTCGAATAAATAGAAAGGTAGAAAACCTAAATAGACTATTAAGTTATATATTAATAAAATTCCTAATAGGAAAGCTAATAAAAGTATAGGATCTATATCTAATATAAGTAGTTATTACTACTTAGATCCGTAAGTATACTATAACTAATCTTAGTCTATTCTACCTTATATATAGAATTCACCCTTAACTACTAGGTAATAATTTATTATAGGATACTCTACCTTTTATAGAAAGGGTTAGGGAGCTCTAAAACTATAGTGATCCCTATAAGAAAGCGAATAAACTCTTACTTACGCGCGCTATTAGGATAAATTATATATATAATAGTTTAGTTACGAAGATAAGCTTTAAAGAGGATACCTAGGTTTTAGTCTAAAATAAATCGCTATAAAAGTATAAGAGTAAGTAGTTTAGCCCTTTTAAGGTTATTAAAGCGTATCCGCTTAGTACTTACGCGCTAGTAGAGCTAAATAACCGCGTTCTCCGCTATTTAATTAATAGATCTCGCCTTATCGAAGTAAATATAATAGACCTATAAGCCTTATAGATATCCTAAGCCGCTTAGAGCGCCCTTTATAAAAAAGGTCTATAGTTAAAAAGGCCTAAAGAGATTATAAAGGTCCTTACTTAGGATAATACCCCCCTATCCTATTATAAACTATCTATATTTACTTATAAAGAATAAGAGGCGTTTTAGGCTAATAGTATACGCTTAGGGTAGGTAGGGAAGGGTAGTAGTCCTATAAATAAAGTTAATAGCAGAATCATATAAAATACTCTCGAATATTACCGAAAGTGATTAGTATTAAGGAATAAAGGTTTATAGAAGCTAATAAGAGATTAAGAGGAACTCTAATTACTATCTTCTAAGGAGAATAGTGAGTAGGAGGGTATAGAAGAACCTCCCTAATTAGTCTAAAGTAGGCCTTAGGATACTAATACTTACGAAAGGACCCTTTTTAATAGCCCTATAGCTATTATAATTTAGGCTATAGGCCTATAAAGGAAGCGAGAGCGAAGAAGTTTAATAGTTAGATTTAAAAATTATAATAAATAGTAAACGCTTATAGAAGCCTAAGCTAACTAAGTCTAAAACGCCTTATATAAATAAAAGCTCTAGCGCGCGAGCGAATTCTCCTTATCGCTACCTAATAAGAACGCTAGATAAAGTCTAGGAAAGGATTCTTTAGAGAGCCCTTATCCTCCTTTTCCTTATTTATAGGGATATCCTTAGGCTTAAGGACCCCCTTACTTATAAGATACTTACTAAGAACCTATTAGTCACTTTTAAGGCGAGCGATTATATCCGGAAGGGCGTAAAAGGCTGCGAGAGCCACGGAAGTATTAGTAGGATCCTAAATAGTAGGATCTCTAAGGGGAGAAGTTAGCTAGGCGTTCTTCTAGGGCCCGGCTATAATAGCCTTTATAGCGTTTATATCCTTTAGCGCTATAAGGGGAATAGCTAGAGTAGTAAGGGTAGTAGGAGTAGTCACTAGAGCTAGAGTAGTAAAAGTAGCCGCTAGCGCTAGAACGCTAGGAATAATAACTAATAGCGCTAAAGGAGTAGTAGGAGCCGTTAGAGCGGTTATAATACTAGAAGGCGCGGGAGTCTTAACCTCTTTAGAAGCATAACTAACGCGACGCTTAACTAGAGTTAGAACCTAATAATTACTAACGTTAGCTATCGAAAAGTATATAAAGGTATAATAATTAACTTACGGATAGATCCCTTAGCGCGGGATAGTTAGGATTTAAGGTAGCTAAAGGCGTTTTAACCTAGTTAGGGATTATATTAAAGTATAAGCTATAGTTTATACCGCTAGAATTAAATAAATAGTTACTATAAGTACTATAGAAGGCTAAGTTATAATTAATAATTAAGACGTAATAGGATACGAAGGGACCCTTCTAAGAGCTATAACTAGTATAGGAGGACTTAGTAGGGGCCTAAAGCCTATATTACTAGATATAAGTAGCCTAACGCTAGCTAGAAGTATTTAGAGGCTTAGCCCTATTACGCTAGTTAATATCTTAGATAGGTAGGGCTACTAATATAGCTTTCTTAGCTATAGAAGTAAAAGTTAACTTTAGTAGGTTAGTGTAGGAGTTAAGACTAGTAAAAGCTATAGAAGTTAGCTAGAGCGCGTAAAAAGGGGAACTTTCTCTACTTACTAGGATTAGTATAGGCTACCTAAGCTATAGAAGCGTTAAAAAGCATACTAGTAACTATAGCGCTACTTTTAGTAGTACTATCGTTACTAGCTACCGCTATAGTTATAGCCTTCTTAGCGGCTTTTATAGCCCTCCCTATAGTAGCGCCTAAGGCTACTTAGGTAGCCTTATACTTCTAAGGGCCGCTAGTAACTTAATATTTAACACTACCGTTAAGGTTAGGCACGAAAGGAATAGTATAGGTTATCCTAGTATTAAGAGTAAGGGAAGGATACGCACGAGGGCTTACTTCTATAGAAGGAAGGAGAGTAGAGAGCGAGGGAGCGGCCTAAGAAGTGCCCTTTTTAGGACTTTTATCTTAGGAATAAGTAGTAACTATTATATACGTTAGTTATAGAGCTCTATTAAGGATTAGGAGCTTCCTCTTACCTATTTCGGAGTCGAGAGTTAGTTAAAGTGAAGTAGAATAGGGAGTAGGAGAGTTATAAGATACTAAAATAGAAGAAGAGCTTTCGAGAGAGAGAAAACGCGTTTATTTAGGGTATCCCTGTTGGCACGACCTCAAAACCCTAGTGGCACGACCTTTTTGCCTGATTTCTGCCTGACTTTTGCTAAGCCTTACATACCATACAATTACTAATTCACCACCCTCTTTCGTCTTATACATACACGCATCCTTTCTTTCTTCTCTTCTATCTTCTACTAGGCCTATCACATGACCCCCTACTAGCCCTACTAGAATCACATGACCCACGCACTAATCCAATTTAATCTATCTACTGACTAGGCTAATTCGCCACTTAGTAGTCTGCCGTGCCCTTCTCTTTAATTCCTTCTCCGCCATCGCTAATTTCTTAGCCTTCCGACCGCGGCCAGCCCCACGCCCTTACCGAAGTTTTGTCTCCTAGTTTAATGGTATTCGCCTTGTCGATGTGTCGGTTCTCTTTAGAGGCGGTGGTACTATAATTCCTATGGTTTTATCCATAGAAACGTAGGTACTATAGCTTCGCTTTGCCCTAAACTTCTGACCGGTAAAATGCTTCCCCCCCTATCGTTGCTAACGCTTCATAGTCTCTAGTAGTTTCGGCCGTCTAACCCCCTTTACCTACGTAGGCTTATTAATCCGAATCCTTCCTATTCGTCTGATTTGCTACCGATTCGTCTGAATTACCCGATTTAGTAGGATTAGCTAGTGTTATTAGTTAAAATAGGATAGAAGAAGAGATTAGCCACGATCTATAAGATCTTTTATTATATGATTATAAGGAAGGCTAAGAGATTTCTGGTGGTATTAGGTGTAAGAGGGTAGTAGCTTCCCTACTCGGCTGAATTTCCCCTATATATTATAAACCTTTCGAATTACGCTTCGTGAGATTTAACTAAGGAGATTACGTAAAATTAGAACTTAAAGCGAGATAGGGTGACGGTGTATTTCGTCCTAGATTAAGTTAAAAGCCTATAAATTTATATAGGAAATTACTCGAGAAACGACTTATATAGTTATAAGAATATCGCTAGTTAAGGTGCGAAGCTCTCGCTTAAGCTTTACGTAGGCTCCTTCTACATAAGAAGAAGTAAGCTTATTATAATAGAGAATTCTATTAAGATAGTAGCGTATAAATTACTTTACCCTATCACTAAACT
>JAMAGZ010000358.1:11247-23206 GCA_023626575.1 Penicillium sp. PF1803
AAAAGAGGCCTTTCGTGCTTCTATCCTATCCTAGGTAGGCTTAAGGATAATCTATATAAATTTAGCCTTAATAGATCGCTACTTATTAATAGTCTTCTTTAGAATATCCGGAAGGTCTTATAAGAGTAATTACTTCGAAATTAATAGCCAGACGCTTTTCTTGATATTCTTTATAATATACTAGAGATAGAGTATATAAGCTAAATCCTTAAAGACCTCCCTATATATATTTAAAAGAGCGTCTATATCATTAGAGAAGATAATACATAGAGCTTAAATCTTTACCTATATAAGCTATATTTAAAGAGCTTAAAATATCTAGAGATATAACGATTCTTACTTATTATTAATAAAGTAATAGGCCACGTAGAAGGTTTTCCTTATTAAGGTTTATCCGATAATATTAATTATTAGTATATTATACCTATTTACCTAAAGTAAATTAGTTTTATCTTATCTTTCTCTTACTTTCCTCTTATCTTTCTCTTATTTATCCTATCTTACCGATTAGTCTTATATATAGTATCTATCTATATAATATTTAGATAAACACGAAGAAATTAAAGGCTAATCCTTAAGATAAAAAGGATTCTAGTTAGCCNATTCTAGTTAGCCGCTACCTATTATCTAATTCGTGCTAGATAATCTACCTAGGTAGGCTCTCTATAACTACTTTAATCGATATACGACCGGTAAGAAAAATTAATCTAGTTCGGGCGCGAAGGTTTTTAAGGTCTCTTAAGTTTAGGAGACTCTTCTCTGACTCTAAAAGCGTTGAAATTACTATAGGTTTTAGGCCTTTTTCGAAGTAATCAAGGAGTTACTCTTCCTTTTCTTTCCTCTCTTTTTACCGAAGTAGAACTAGGAGATTTAGTGGAGTTAGGCTATGATTATGTTCACTATATTTAACTACTATCTTATAATAATCAGGATTCCCTTTCCTACCCTTCCGATAGCTAATATATATTATATATAGGTAATTAGTCCTAATTTTGATAACCTCACGAGATTTAGCCTTAGATAAGACTAAAGGGTCTCTCCTAGTAGGCTCTGGCTAAAGGGAATAAGATAGTTTAATCCTTTTTAGATTAGACCTTCTTATTACTAGGGTAAAACCCTATTCCTTTACTAATTCTTAGAGGGTACCCTTTATAAGGTTAATAGTTATATAGAATTATAGTAGGTTTAGTAGTAGCGTAGGTAGTATTATATGAGACTCTTTAAAATCTATGGTTAGAAGGGTAGGGGGATAGAGGTTTTTAGTTAAATAGATTAAATTAGATTATTATGTGGGTTATATGATTATAGTAGGGCTAGTAGTGGGTCACGTGATAGGCCTAGTAGAAGATAGAAGATAAGAAAGAAAGGATGCGTGTGTGTATAAGACGAAAGAGGGTGGTTAAATAAGTAATTATATGGTATGTAAGGCTTAGCAAAGTTAGGCAGAAATCAGGCAAAAAGGTCGTGCCACTAGGGTTTTGAGGTCGTGCTAATAGGGATACCCTTAATAAAACGTTAGTAAAGTTAAAGAAGGGCTTCGTGATTAAAAGTAAATACTTAATCTAGCGTTACTCTTCCTAGTTTAGTTTAAAATAGAGATATTAATAAGTTATATAATACTTATTAAAGACTAACTATAGCTTTTTAGCACGATTAAGCATTAAAAAGGTTAAATTCTAGCGTATATAAATATTATCCTAGATAGGAATAAGTTAAGGCTCCTTAGTTTAGAGAGTTAGGAATACTTCTTAGCGCTATAGGCTAGTATTAATAAAGATAGTAAGCTCTTAAATCTTAAAAGGCTTAAGATTAGTACGTATTTTCTAAATTATCGAGATAAGATACCTTTTTTAGGGTGTCCACGATCTATATTATAGGGCGCTTTAATTATAGTAACTAGGTTTATTCGTCTAACTATTTAGACTTAGCCTTATTATTAGCTAGTGTTACCTTTAATTTCCTTAGTAGATTATTTAGACTAAGCTAGATAATATAGGAAATATATAGGATCCGGAAAATCGAGGTATTAGTAAGGGTCTATAACTAAATTATCTTCTAGATGCTTTCTATTATACTATTATTACTTATTATATTCTTAGTAATAATAGATAGTATATAGTTAGTAATACTATAATATTAGAGGAGTAATAAGATAGTCTTACTTAAGTTTTCACCTATATATAAGCTATAAAGGGGCTTAAATCTAAGAAGTACTTTATAGTAATTCTATTCCTAGTCTATAAAATAGCCTATAATAGCTATAAATACCTAGCGAAAAGGGGATATCTAGTAGTTAAGTATAATTAATAGTTAGCTTCCCTCTAAAAGCTTACTTAGTATACTACGTTATTATTTATAGATTATAGTATCTAAGAGGTATTATATAGTCCGTAACGAAGGTATATTAATCTAGTCTTCTAATTATTATATAATCTCTACTAGCTCTTTAAACTCTAGATATTTAATAATACGAAATAGGAGGTAGGCGGTTATAATAAACTAAAGAATTCTCTTAAGGAGGAGCTCCTAGCTAAAACCCTAAGATCTCAGCTATTATAGCTAAATAATATCTAGGATTAGTGATTAAATATAAATAAGATAATAGTAGAGAAAGTATAATACTAACTAAGTTCTATATTAATTAGTCTATACCTTACTTCTTAAGAGGCTATAGTTTAGTATAAACGCTACTACTAAGATATACCTATATTAGAGAGAGACCTATACGACGGTACCCTAGATAAATAATAATATTCTAGTAGTATTTATAAATTACCTTTAACTCGCCGGTCCTTTTATATATAACCTAATTAAAGGATAACTAAGTATTAGACTTTTTAAGCTCACTAGCCTATTTAATACTCTTACGGAGTTCTAGCTTTAGGCTATATTTAGTATCTAGCTACTAACGTATAAATTACCTTCGTAAATCCTCTATTTAGGTTTCTTATTCGTTACTAGGGTAGAGGATATAAAACCGCTAAAAGGGCTTACTAATATATTTAAGCGAAGTAAGGGTATAAGGCTTTTTCTCTCGAGAGGGGGGAAAGATGTCTAAGATACTAATTAAAGGTTATATTATCTTACTACTTAGGAGTTTAAGGAGATTATCTAATTAAAGGAGGTTAGGGTTAATAAAGGATTCTATAAATTAAGATACTTTATATTAACTCTTAGATACTTAAGATTAAGATATAATAATAGGCTATTATAAATATTAAGCGAGAGACTTACGGAGAGAGCTAAGGTGAAAAAAATAGGGGTAGAGGTAAATAGTATCATAAACGCGATTTCGATATATTAAATAGTGATACTATATATTAATTAGATAGATATTTAGGGCTATAGAGAAGTATTAGATAATCGGTTAGATATCGTGCGGATATCGTACGATATCGTACGATATCTAACTAATATCCTTATAATATCTAACTAATATCTATATAACTATAATACTCTAAAACTTTTAAGTCTATTAAATTAAAAAAAGAAGCCGAAATTTCTCCCATATTTTATATAATATAATAGTGTTGGTATCACTAGCTGGGTACTGTGTACATAGTTAAGTGGACAGCATGTGTGCTTTAAAAGCAGAAAGTAAATTGATTTATGTAGATAGTTGTAGATATCAAGTTAGGTCAGGTCCTAGGATATCCCTTTGTCCTATGCGCTAAGACTGGGTAGTCATAACATCGGAGCCGAAGCTCCGCGCTGGAATGCGTACGCTAAGTAAGGGATATCATCCCGCGGCTGATAGAAGGATATATCCCGACACTGGTAACTTTTCTTTTGTGCAAAAGGACCCGACCCTTAAGTAGGAAATGAAGAAATCAAAGAGAATAACTCTAATTATACCGCGCCTCGTTGCGCACGTAGATCTCGCTATACCGGATTATTTTCTCTCCACCTATCCCTTAACTCTCACTCGTAAGGTGTTTATGGAGATGAACTTCTCTAAGGCCCTGTTAGGGTCTGCTTTAGTTATTGTATCTGTAGGGTTATCGCTCCCGTTAATCCACCTTATTTCTATGATCTCTCTTCGCTTATATAATTAGCGAAGTGCTATGATGTCGATTATAAGGCGCTTCTCCTTAGTGGTTCCGAGTTTAACGAGGCATTCGTAAAGAGAGTATAAATCCGTGCACACGATAGTAGGGATCTTCCTAAATCTAAGTTAGTCTATAATTATCTTGATTATTATACTAATTATAATTGCTATGTTGATACCTCCTACTATCCTATAGATCTCTGATGCTAGAACGCTCCTAGTAACACGTTTACTTTTAGTTAAGCTCTAATAGATTAGGTTTCTAGTGATCTTAAATTCCTTACCCTATATAGATTTATTCGTAAGGATAATCTTATATCCGATCTAGGAGCTAAAATCTTTATTATTTACGAATAATCTATTAACGAATACGAAGAGCTTTATAGTTAATAGGTCTATCGCGATATATTTAATGCCTCTATCTAGGTTCTTTATTTACTATATAATACGCTTATTTAACGCGTTAACGTTAGCTTCTATAGGATCCTAGTATTAGGTAGTAATAGATAGGTCGAATATAGCTTCTAGCTAGTAGATCGTTATAATATACGCCCCGCGAGCACGTTATTCTATATATACCTACTTAAAATCCGTAGATTTATAGTCGATAAGCTTAAGCCTCTTACCCTACTCCTTCTAGCGTAACTTAATAGTAACGTCTCCTTTATTTTATATTAGGACATAGCCGTTAAATATTAGCGGGTTCTCTAGAGATAGTGTATCCTTAGGCTTAGCGCTAAACTTTACCTCCGCTAATTCCTTTTCTTTAAGCGCGGCGAACTCGTTAGATCCTAAAATTAGAGTATCGTCGGTTTATATCCTAACTACGCCGAAAGCTCCTTTTATTATCGAGATTAATAAGCATAAGTTATAAGTAGATATCACTATCCTAAGCCTTTCCCGGTAGTGCTTATAGTACGTTACCCACTAATAGGTTCTAGCTTTAGGAATTCTATATAGCGGCTTCCGTACTACTATAATTATGCCTATCGGGAATTTACTCTTAGTCTCCTTAGGGAGGTATACTAGAATTAGTTAGTTTAATAAGGTTATTAACTAGATATATACCTATATAATATCCCGGATTAATAGACTAATACCCTTCTCGCTTAGTAACGGGGCTAGTGTAACGATAATACGTTAGCTAGCTCGCTAAATAGTTAGGGATTACGTGAGAATCATCCCTTTTCCTTTATTATTATAGGCCTAGATAATAAGTCGTGACTTCTTAAAGGGCGTACCCGTAGCTTTACCTTTAATCTTATTAACTAAACGCGAATTAAAGATACGTATACTAGCGTGCTTAGTTAGGTTGTATCATATAAAGTCGAACACGCCTCTAGCTATTAGTCCTTTAATCTCCTCGTCGCGAGATTACTCGAATAGTAGTCTAGGGGTTATAATAATACCTTTATTCCTTAACCTTATAGATAGGTCTATATCGGCTCGTTCCTTATTTATCATAAGCGCTATTAAGATATCTTATCCTTCTTAGATAGCGTTAATGAATTAATCCTCGAGATCTTAATAATAATAATAAGTAGGACCTTATTAGGTGCTCCGCCGCACGATTATCTACGGCTTCCGTTTATTCTTCGATCCTAGTAGTCGTCCTCAACCTCGTTATTAGATTTACGTTAGTTTATTAGGCTTATTAATATATCTCGGATCGATAGTCTTATCTACTTAGTTATCCTCTACTATAACACGATGTTAGTCTCCCTCTTCCTCTAGGAGCTCTTCTTTATAGTAGGGCTTAATAATAGTTAATCAGAACTTCGTAGGTCTATATAGTATATCGATAGTATAAGTCTCTCTATCTACTGCTAAGAGCTTATATAGGCCCTTCTATCTACCTTTCTCGCGCTAGACTTAAATATCTAACTATAATAGTAGGTTTAATATATCGACGATACTAGGGCCGTTATATATAGCGAGAGTATTATTTACCTAGCGTTCTGTATATAGGCGACGGACCTCTTTAGTTATAGCACGAATTACCTTAGCTCTCTTAACTACCGAAGGTGATAGTAGGTCTATTTTAGTTATTCTCGGGTATACGCTAAAGATAAGTAGTGTTAGGATAATTCTATCTAGTCCGGCTAAGTCGTTAATAGCCTTTATAGCTATTTATAAGATTATCTCCTTATTAATATTCTTATCCTTAAGCTCTTCTCTAAGAATTTCGTAGGCACGGCGTAGGGGTGTATAGTATCGTTCTACCTTCCCTACGCTATTATAAGCTTCTACGGGGACCTCCTTAACTTTAATCGATATTAATAATATAAGCTACTTAAACTCTGTAGATATAAAGTTCTTCCCTATATCGTGTATAATATAGTCCGGGGGTTCCTAGTAGGTATCGATCTAGTATACACGAAGTATATCCTAAGCATTACGCGTAGATATATCTCTTAGGAATCTCGCAGCACTAAATAACGTAGTTATATCGATAACTTATAAAACGGGCTTTCCTTCGAGGTATAGGATATTAACGATCACTAAGTAGTTAAACTTATAGTTATCTTTTAAAGTGAATTTAAATCGTCCTAGGGACCTACCTTTTATCTAGTAATAGTAGTAGAACTTCGTGAGGTAATTAATACACTATAAATCTACCTCGTGCCCGGCACGTTAATGGATTCGGGTTAATCTTCTCACTAATAGGTATCCGAAACGTCGGTGGAGTTATCGTAGTTCTAACTCTATAAGGTAGCTCTATACTACTATCTCCTCTAGATTATAGAGTAATATCTATAGGTATCCCTACTTACGCACGATAGGCACTCTCTTATTTCCTCGCTTAAGCATATTTTTCTTATTTCGTAGCTCTACTCCTATAGCGTCTATATCCTTAAGGTAGAAGAGAAATAGTGTGTTCGTAGGAAGAATATAAAAGGTAATAGAGCTAATTAGGGTATTAATATTAGTAGTCCCTAGGGAGACTTTTAGATCTCCGTCTCTAAATTTAATCTTATGTTCCCTAGCCTAGGAGGTATTAAGTCTGACTTTAGGGTCTAGCTTATATAATGCCTTAAATTAAGGTTTACCCGCGGACGAGACTCTAGAGGCTCTAGTATCTAGTATAATGCCTTAGAAAGTGTTAGATAAATACCGGTTATCGAGTATAAACACTTTAATAGCCTATCCGTTAGCTTATCGCTACTAGAAAATGTCGTTTTTAGTGAAAAAGTGGTATACTAACTAGTCGTTTAGGATAGATATCATCCTAATTCCGTCGACTTCTCTAAGTTCCGTTAAGAACCCCTTATACTTAATATCCTTAATAGTTATATCTACGAGTATCTAGGTTAGGTTATACCTATCGCTGTTATCTAGCACTTCTATCTCCTCTTCGCCTTTAAAGTCGCTTAGGAATATCTAGAAATCCTTTAGGGTGGCTATTTAGCCTATAATAAAGTAGTGTTACTAACGGAAGTTATCGAGTGATTATCTTCGTTCTTCCTTAGTATAATACTTTAACTAGCACCTTAGTTATCTATAGATATAGTATCTCCCTTAGCGGGACCCTTAATAGCTACGTTAACTCTTACGGTAGCTTCCTCTTAGTCCTAATCCACGAAAGGGGGTAACTTACTAGTTATTACCGTATCCGTAGTCTCCTCTATACTAGCTATAACCCCCGCGGCTATATCCGCGACCTCTCCCTCCGTACGTGCGGTTAGTCTAATGCTAATCGTAGACGTTATACTCTTTATAAGCTTAAAATTAGCCTAACTATAGTGAAAAAGTCGCGTTAGTAACTATTAATCGTAGTTCCGCTTATACGCCCTCAAGAGTTCTTACTAGCCTATATAAGGAGAATTTATATTCCTTAACACCTCTATAGGTATTTATGATTTATTCTCGTAGGGTAGTCTCTAACTAGTGCTCCGGGGGTAATCCTAGCTAGATCTTTTTAAGAGTGTCGAAGAGTATCTCGAGGTATTCTATACGCGACTTCTCTAGATTTTAAGTAATAATCCTCGGAAAAGTAGTTTCCCTCTATTCGGTGATAGATCTTTAACGGTTCTCTTCCGTATCGAATTACGCTCTTATTATCTCTACTATCGTTAGGAAATCCCTCGCCTTTTCTTTAATTCTTATAAAGTAGAATTTCTCCGCTCTTCCCTTAAGCATAAGCGAGAATATAATATAGAACTAATGCTCCTATAGGCTAATCTTTTCGTAGACGTCGTAGAACTTAATTAGTTTTATATTAAGATTATCGTATAGTCCTCTACTATACTTATTATCTATATTACTATACTACCTTATTACTACTTTAATTATTCTCGGTAACGGTATCTCTTAGGGATTTTATTAGAATCTACTACGGATAGGTTATTACTAGATATAATAGTCTATATAGGTTATATTAAGCCTAGCTTCTTCCTATCTCTAGTTAATTCGTTCGACGTGTGTTTTTATAATATTAGTTCGTGGGGTTTAGGGATTTAGTAGGTTCACCGAAGTAGCTTATACCGCTAGGGAGTATAGTTAGACGGTTAGTGATTAATCGCGTGTAGGGTTCTATCTAGAGTTAAAGTTATCTAGGTGCTCCTTTAGATAGTCCTTAATCTTATCTTTAGTCTATTTATGCTAAGAGACCTCTTAGAGATAGTTATATAGTCCCTTCGCGTAGGATATCCCTATACGTACTCTAATCTATACTCCGTAGGTTATTAGGTAAAGTCGAAGCACTTTTAGTGCGGTTTTGTTAGCTACTTTAAATATATCTAGGGTCTACCTATTAAATTCTTCACGAAAGTTATTCTATAGGGCACGGTCGGTGATACGTATTATGTCCTATACCTATATTATATATGCTATATATCCGTTTAATATCTTCTCCGTCTAGTTCTTCTCGTTAAGTGTATCGATAGATTTCTGCTATGTTTCCTCCTTAATAGCGTATCCGAGGTTAACTAGGATTAGTATAGTTATTTAATCGACGGTAATGAAATAGATGAAGGAAATGAATGTGTTAAGTTATGTGTAGTGACGGTACTATAAGGTGTTTCCCGTTAACGCGTTATTCGCGTGATAGACGTAGATCTTCGTTGCGGTTTTAACTATAGATCTTTTGGAAATCCTCCGTGTCTTAAAGGTACTATAAGGTGTTTCCTAATAAGATACTTTGATGTCCTTTAGCACACCTTCCGTAATAAGGGTACTATAAAGTGTTTCCCTATTCCCTTACGGTTAATGCCTCTTCTAGGTCGTGTAAACCGAGCTGTTCTGTGGTTATAATCAACCACTGATTAGTGTTAGTATCACTAGCTAGGTACTATATACACAGTTAAGTGGACAGCATATATGCTTCAAAAGCAGAAAGTAAATTGATTCATGTAGATAGTTATAGATATCAAGTTAGGTCAGGTCCTAGGATATCCCTTTGTCCTATGCGCTGAGACTGGGCAGTCATAACATCGGAGCCGAAGCTCCGCGCTGGAATGCGTACGCCAAGCAAGGGATATCATCCCGCGGCTGACAGAAAGATATATCCCGACAAATAGTAATTAAATAAAAAAGTTATATTAATTAGTGTATCCCTATATCGTGATACTAAATATAAAAAGATTAGTGCATTCTCTATAGAGTTATATTTTTTAGGTATACTTAATAGGAAATAGAGTTACTTCGTTTTATATAGAATATATATTTCTATAATAACACTATAGATAAATAAATAAATTTAAGATTACTAGTAACTATAACGCATTAGCCTAATATCTTAGGTTAAATAAGGTAAACTAATATAATTTATTTCTTAATATAGGTATGTTTCTTATTATTTTAGAAGGGAAGTAGGAGACTTTTTTAAAGAGTACTAGTATAACGAGAACATATATATATTAACATTAAAAATAAGTATATATTAGCGGCATAAGAGTCATATAGTAGTCTATAATAGGATAAACTAGCGATATTTATGTAACTACGGATATTTATTAGATATCTAAGTATCTATTAGATATCTATTAGATATCCGTAAGTTAGACTTGGATATCTGACCGATATCTAACATCTGTAATTTACGGACTTAGATATAGAACTAACATCTAAGTCGGCGGATATGCCGTAGCCTAATCTATGATATGATCCTAGAGTATAGTAGTGATTTTTGAGGAGAAGTAGGGTATAGGTGCGGGGTCTTTATTCCTTAGTTCGCTTAACCCCTTTATTCTGCTTTCTTCGGTAGTCTGTAATAGATTTCTTCGCATTTCCTATATCGTATTTAGGCACCCACTCGTTATACTTAGAGGGCTATCCTTTCTATTTCACTAAGAAGTAAGTTTGACTGTTAAATTTATGTTCCCCTTTAACCTCTTTGACTTTATATTCTTAGTCGTTATTATCGAGGTTAGGTATCGGTATCGCTTCGTCACTACTTCGTTCCTTATAGTCGTGCTATTTTTCTAAGACAGAGATATTAAACACATTATATAACCGGGAGTATTTCTCTAGGAGGGCTAGTCTATAGGCCTAGTTACCGATAGGCTTAAGGATTTTAAAAGGGCTAATCTACTTCGGGGATAGCTTTCGGTAGGTTTTGATCCGTAGGTTTTAGGTAGAAAAAGATATAAGTTTATTACGTTTAAAAGTTATAGGTTTATGCTTTATATTATAGTGCTTCGCTATTAATTCGTTAGCTTCTCGCTAGTAGGATATAAGTTTTTCTTAGACCTTTTTAAGCTTCTTAAGTCGCGCTCTAACTTCGGGTATCTCCTTTTCTTTAGCGATAACCTAGTCGCGGAGATAGAATAAGGTCTTATATCCTATAAGAGCTTATATTAGGCTTACTAAGGTTATAGAATTTTTATATAAATTATAGTAAAATTCTGCTATATTAAGGAGCGTTAGCTATACTATCTAGTCTTCCTTAGTGAAGTAGCGAAGATAATATTTAATAACTTAGTTAATACGTTCTGTTTAGCTATTAGTTTAGGGATAAAACGTAGTAGAAAAGCGAAGGCGGGTCTTAGCTAATACGAATAGGCGGGTCTAAAACTTACTAGTAAAGACTAGTCCCCGGTTAGAAATGATTCCTTCTTATAGCCTATATTTTAATTTAATCTTATTATAGTATAGTTCTACTAGCTTAGCGGCTATTATAGTAGTATAAACTAGGAAGAAATAATAAAACTTAGTATACCGGTCGATAATCACGAGGATTAAGTTAACTTCGAGCCTATTATAGATTATAAGGGGGAGGCTAGTAATGAAATCTATAAAGACTTCTTACTACGGTCATAAGGGTATTAGTAGCGAAACGAGCTTACCGTACTTTTAGTGATAGGGTACTATAGTAGCTTAGTATATTAGGTAGCTTTTTATATATTCTTTAACGTATTAATAGATATTTCTCTAGAAGTACTTACTTCTTAGGGTCTCTATAGTTCTTTTCTTACTAAAGTAGCTACCCGTGATAGGGTTATTATAGTATAATTTAACTAGCTTACTTTTTAGCTTCTTACTAGAGGGAATATATAAGCTTTCTTTAAAGTAAATGACTCTACTTAAGTTAATAGACTAATAGTTAAAACTAGGAGCTTTCTACTTAATAGAAATTCGAATCTTACCCGTTTCGGGATTATCTTACTAGACCTCCTAAATAAGGGATTTTAGCTCTATTAAAACACTAATAATATAGGCACTTTCGCCTTAATAATATTACCTTACTTTCTTATAATAAAAACGATAAGAGTAACCTAATTCTTACCTCTAAGTATCTATTAACCTATCTAGGGTCTCCTCGACCTCTAGCTTAGGCGTTAGTTCTCTTTTAAACTAGTATAAATTAGCTAAGCTAATAAACTATACTATAATAGGTAGATCTCGTTCTAGCTCCTCTTTAGTAGCTATTCGAGCTAATAAAGGATTTAAAAGTATAGTATTTAAGGCGTC
>JAMAGZ010000359.1:0-11252 GCA_023626575.1 Penicillium sp. PF1803
TTCCACAATCGTGGGTTTTCCATTAGACTGCACGACCCCTTTAACTCGTACAACCCTGTCTTAAGGTTGTACACTACGTAACACCGTGCACTACACTTCGGTGCACGAAGCGGACTTGTGACAACTATCTCAAGTTCGATAGATTATAATAGCTAAATCGATTTCGTATATAGAAATAGTATGCCTCTCTTTCGGTATATATATACTATAATAATTAATTGTCAACATATGTATCAACATGTGGATATGCTTACCCCGCACTAAGCCACCACACTAAGCGTGCCGTGTGCATTAACAATGCATACATCTAACTAATCGGATTAGTATCCAACAAGAACGTGATCTCAACTATCATATCGGATGGAAAAAGCAACGATTTTCCTAACACTCTCGTATGCCCCCTTATTTATTCATGTTTCTGTTAACCTTTTTCTATGACATTCTGCCATGTACCCAAAGTTATAAATACTGCCTGTTTCCCATTGCTAAATTGAATAAGTTTGACACCTCTTTCATTCACGAGTAGAGTTTGTGTTATGGGAAATATGGAGATATATTTTGATCTCTTTATCTTCGCATTGTTGGTTCAACATTAGGGAACCCGCGAAACTCTGTCATTTCCCCACCTTTTCGGCAGTATATCCGAAAGCCTAATCGATAACGTTATATAAACCTTCTCTATTCTTTATGAAGGCTTCATTTAATCATCTTTTCCTTTTCTGAATAGCTACTAAAATAAAAGGATGTTTAGAAATGCTACTACCTAGTAATGTTAATTATATTATATATGTTAATCTATCTTAAGGATAAAAGGCTCTATATCGTATAGCCTTAAATAATCCTTAAGATTTAGTTAATAAGTGAATAATATAATAAGCTTTCTTTTAATGTTAAATCGCTACTTTATCCTCTATTAAATATTTAATTACTACTATAGAAGCTATCTTTTCTACCTAACCTTTAGGTTTACTATTAAATAATCTTCTTTTTATAACTATTATTTAATATTAGATCTATCCCTTATAACTTCTAAATCTTTTCCTTGGTTACTTAGAGAAAGATAGCTAATATTGTCACGGGGTAGACCCGCTTCTCACTATGTGGCCCTGCCACATAGCCTTCCCCACACGTTCCGTTATGCCACCGCCCTGTCTGCCTACTTCTATCGCTGTTCCGCTTATTCCATTCCTTCTCTTCTCCAAGCTTTTTGTAAACAGCATGTTGGCCTAGTTAGATTGAATCAAGTCTTGCTTCAGCCCTTCACAAATATACTACCTTATAGAGAAAATAATTCTCTACCTTAGAATATTAAGATAGAGGAAACTTAAACTTAAGTTCCTTCTTAATCTATATAAAATATATCCTTTTCTATTATAAGTTAGAATATATCTACTCTTATAGAAGAAAATTTTAAAATTATTATAAAAATAATTAAAAGACTTAAAAACTAAATATAAAAACGTATAGTTAAGCCTAATATTACTAATATTATTTATTAGAATATACTTACTATAATAGAAGCTTAAGAAGTATTTTAATTACTTTAAACTTAGATTAAATTATATTAAAATTAAGAGCGAAAAGACCTTAATATAAAGATCTTCTTAATAATTATAACTTTTATATAAAAATTTACTCTTTAAGACTAAATAGATTAGTTTAAGAACCTTAATATTATTATTAAAGGGTCTGTAAATTAATTTTATAATAAAGAATAAATAATTCTTATTATTAAGATTAATTATAATTTATTAAGGATTTACTTACTAAAGATAGATAAAAAGAAGCTTATTTAATATAGTTAATTTTTAAAGAATAAACCCTTTCTCTTATTATATATATTTATTAGAGAAAGGTAGATATAAAATTAGAACTAGAAGATCTTACTTATAAACTAAATTAATACCCCTAAAATTTCGCTTACGAATTAAGGATTTTAGAAGATTATTTCCCTTAATAAGATAAAGAAGAGAGAGCTCTTAATTATTTTAAAAAGCTTTTAATTAGTCTTTAAGAAAGTATCTCTTTATATAGTTAAGACTTATCTAAAACCTATAAAGAAATAATTAATCTTATAATATACTTCTAGGATTATAAATAAGTAAAATTAAAAGGAAATTAAGACTTTAACAAGTCTATTAAGTTAAAGAAACGTAAGAGTTTTAATAATAAAGAGGATCTTCTATAATAATAAGGAAAATCTTATACTACTTATAATAGTCCTTCTAAACTTAAGAAGGATAAGAAACTATATCTTAATCTTATTAAAGTAGATAGTAAATATACTACCTATAATATTTATAATAATCAAAGCTATTAAGTACCTAATTGTCGAACTTGTGATAGTGGTCACAAGTCCGCTTCGTGCACCAAAGTGTAGTGCACAGTGTGGTGTAGTGTGCACTGAAGTATAGTGCACACAGTAGTGTAGTGTACAACCTTAAGACAGGGTTGTAGGGGTCGTGCAGTCTAATGGAAGACCCACGATTGTGGAAGAGAAACACTGATCAAGAGAGAAGATCAAAAGGAATGTTAAACTTGGGTGTTAAACTTGGGTGTTAAACTTGTTCAATTTAGCTATGGGAAAAAGGCAGTATTTATAACTTTGGAATGTCACAGAAAAAGATTAACAGAAACATGAATAAACTTAGGGGCATACGAGAGTGTTAGAAAACTCGTTGCTTTCTATCCGATGAATAGTTGAGATTCATTATTGTTGTTTTAGCTAATTAGTGTATTAGTAGTGCGCTCGTGGCCGAGGTGGTTTCCTGCGGGGAAGTAGGTCCGGAGCGTGTTATTCTAACTAACTATAATATGCATACCCGATGGGCTATGTATATATGTTGACATACCCCCTTAGCTCTCGAAGTGAGATATGAGAGCTGAATGAAATGAGAAAGAAGGGGTGACTTCTAAAGAGTGGGCAGGATTTCTATGCCTAGTTGTTGAATAAAGATAGTATGTTGTTTAGTAGGTAAGCGCTTCGTTAGGCCGTTAGTAATCATTTCGGCTAATTTAACCTATTTAATTTATAGCCGTTTTGCTTACACTTCCTACCGAATCTAAAGTTAATAGATATCGATATGACGAAGCTTAGTTTAGAATGAGGATTTCTCGCGTGTGAGTAAATCGACTGTTTACTTATTATTACATTAAATTATGTCTGTCTTAGTCTCGAATTAAATGAATATGAATAGGCGTCTAATCTAGTAGAGTTATTTAGCTACGTGTGAGATTACTAATAGCTTAGCTTTAGTGGTTGATATAGTGATAGTCTTCTGTTTACGTGATTTCTATTCGATTAGGCCACCGAATAGACAGAAGATGAATCCTTTAGAGCTCTTTCGATTAGTATTATCGGTAAAGCTTATATCTAAGGCTATAGTGAAGATTAAGGCTATCATTTCGCTATTAAAACAGAGAGAGATATCTTATTATATAGAGGTATAAGATTAGGTGGTTAATAGCTTTTGAATGCTATTTATTATAGCGAGTGAGCGATATTACTAGTAGTTAGTTAGCGAATATAGTGTCTAGATAGGTCTAAATAGTAGGGAAAAGGATAGATCTATACTTCTATTAGTATAGCTTTATAAATACACTAATCCTAGCTTACTTTAAAGAGGATCATTAAATAATTATAGAAACTAACGCCTCTAGCTAGGCTATTAGAGTAGTTCTAGTATAATATAGGCCTAATAGGTAACTATAGCCATATACCTTTCTATCCTAGAAGCTATCCCTAATAGAATTAAACTATAAGATCCACGATAAGGAGCTATTAGCGATTATATAGGCCCTACATAAATAGAGACTAGAACTAAAGATAGTGCCTTAATTCACTATTATAATAGAGTATAAGCCTAATAAATAGTAGATACGCTAGGTAGACCTCTTAATAAAGTTCGATTTCGATCTCTATTATCGCCTTAGTAAGCTTATAGTAAGGCTAGATACGCTATTATAACGAAGCTAAGATATACCGTAGAGTATTACTAAAGAAAGGCTATTAAATCGCTTCTAAGTTCTACTTAAAAGGGTCAAGATTAAAATAGGATAGCTAGGCCCTTAATTAGCTAATGACTAACCTAATAAAGAGATTAACTTTGAGAGAAATATCCCTCTCTTTAAAGAAGAAGAGCTCTATATAAAATAGAAAAGGGTAAGGGCGTTTAACTTAATCTACTAATAAATCTCCTACGCTTTACTAATAGGGGAGCGCTAGATCTTTACCGAAATAAATATTAAGATAAGTTTATTAGAGTACTATTTAGATAATTAAGTGGTACTCTATTTTAGATAATAGGTCTAGATTCTTAATAATAAGGTTCTATATATAGGGAATATATAGAAGATCTATAATTTATATATTATAGTATATCCTAGGTAAGACGCTACCTATTTAATACTATCTTAATAGTTCTTTTAGCTAGCAGCGGCGAAAGATATATAATATTTCCTCTAAAACTATATAGTTTATAGATAAAGCTCTATATAGCGAGATATAAAGTATAGGTTATTAAAACTACTACTAATTCCCTAGCGAATCTAGGCTAAAGTATTAGTAGACTTTATTACTAAGTTACTACCCTCTAGACCTATAGGAGTAACGAACTATATAGTAATAATAGATTAGTTAACGAAGGGCGTAATTCTAATTAGAATAAAGAATATAATAATGATAGATATAGTAGAGGTATTCCTTATATACTTCTATATATATTATATGGTACTACTAACGATTATAAGCGACCGCGGCCCCTAATCCGTGAGCTCTTTTTAGGAAATAATATATAAAAGGCTATTAATTTAACGCTAATTATCTACTACTTTTTACCCCTAGACTAATAGCGTAAAAAAGCGTGCTAATTAGGACATTAAATGAATCCTATATATATTTATAACGTATATATAGGATAACTAGAAGGATCTACTTTTAATAATTACCATAGTAATTAATGTCAACATATATGCATGGCCCGTCGGGTATGCATAAACATTATGCTTGGTCGGAATAACACACTCCGGACCTACTTCCCCGCAGGAAACCACCTCGGCCACGAGTGCACTGTTAATGCACTTATTGGCTAAATCAACGATGATGGATCTCAACTATTCATCGGATGGAAAAAGCAACGATTTTCCTAACACTCTCGTATGCCCCTAAGTTTATTCATGTTTCTGTTGATCATTTTTCTGTGACATTCTACCATGTACCCAAAGTTATAAATACTGCCGTTTTCCCATAGCTAAATTGAACAAGTTTAACACCTAAGTTTAACATTCCTTTTGATCTACACTTCTGATCAGTGTTTCTCTTCCATAATCGTTGGTCTTCCATTAGACTGCACGACCCCTACGACCTTGTCGTAAGGTTGTACACTACACCACTGTATGCACTATACTCTAGTGCACACTATATCACACCGTGCGCTACACTTTAGTGCACGAAGCGGACTTATGACTACTATCATAAGTTCGACAATTAATAATTATAATACTACTTTAACTAGAATCCCGCTATTCTTCTTTACCTATAGCTATTATATTAACCTAATTACTATTAACGAAGTAGGATAATTAGAAGACGCCCTAATACTATTATAAAAGGTAGGCGAAACGTTTATAAATCGCCTATAAGAAGCTACCGATTAGGCTTAGGCCGCTATAGCTTCTATATAGGCCCTTTAAGAAGAATAAGCGAACTAACGCCAATAGGCCACGCTTATCTATAAGAAGGATAACTAGGTTTAGCTAAACCTCTAGAACGTACGCACTTAACGACCGTTAAAGAAGTTAGATTAGCTATATACTCGATACTAAGTAGTAGACGTTCCGTCACTATTTATAGTCTAACTAGATATACCTACTAGTATCTACCTAATATTCTATATTAAGTTAGTTCGTCTAGTAGCGACGGATCTATTCCTATATTAGCTAGTAGACGATTTATAGCTACCGCTATTACTAGTTAATAGAGAGGAGGAATACGAGGTTAAGCAGATCTTAGCTGTCCGACAGAGGAAGATTATGTGAAGGGCTGAAGCAGAATTGATTCAATCGTACTAGGCCACAAACTATTTACAACAATCTTGAAGAAGGAAAGAGAACTCGCTCCGTTTCCTGGGGGAAAGGGGAGCGAAATAGCGGTGTCTCTACCCCGCGCCGATCTTCTGCCTGATCGTCCTGGTCTTCTCTCCGCCCGTTCCTAAGAGCACGCAAGGCCATAACACATAGTTTATCGCCGGGCCCTAGCCCGTTATAGTACCCCCTTCCTTACCCTAATAGTGGTTATTATAACATCTCTATCGCCGTCGATTAGGGGGCTAATCGTTACCGGTATAGGGCTAAACTACCCCTCGTACTTCTCGAGAGCCTTATAATCGCGCATAGAGTCTAGCGGTTCCTATATAGTCTCCGCGTATCCTGCCTATTTTACTAAAACTTCTATTCTGACCCCCCGCCCTACTCTACGCACTCTATAGTAAAGAATTTCCTCTACCTAGTACTCTAACTCACTATTAATAAGTAGGGGAGGCGACTACGAATCATCCACGATTTACGATAGGAGAGGATCGCTAGTAGCCGGCCAGATTAAGTCTATATAGAATACTAGGTACACCCCGGTTAGTATATCTAATTATACTATATATAGGGAGGGCACCTCTTTAAATAGTATACTTCGCGTGTATCTAATCTAGCTTCTTTAATTAACGTTAGGATTAGATATTCCTTAGGTTTAGCTAAACCTAGTCCCCTTCCCTATAGACTAGGGCTACTTATCGCGATCGGTTCGCCTACTCTTACTATCTATCTTACGCTATCGCGATCGTAGCCTACGCCTAATTAGTAGTATCTCGGAGCTATTTCACGAAGACTTCGCTAGCTTACCTTAGTCTAGTTATCCCTTTAGTAACGTTTATAACCTTAATTCTAATTAGGTTAATATAGTACCTATACGTAAAGAAGAATAGTGATATCCTAATAGACACTATATCTTAGTTATTAATCGCTATCGCTACGATTAAGAGGAGCGGCGCCTAATTATCCTAGGCGTAAGAGCTAAACGCGCGTAGGATCCTTTCTACCTCTTAATTTATATACTCTATAGCTCTATTTATCTATAGGTAGAATATAGTTAAGAGATAATATTAAATCGATAGCTTTTCGTAGATAATTTTCTAAAAGCTACTTATAAACTACGGTCCCTAATCGCTTATGATCTATAGTAGTAGGCTATAGTATATATAGAAATACTTTAAGAAGGCTTCGGCTACTTACTTAGCTATAATTTTAACTATACTAACTAGGATAACCCCCTTTATTAACTAGTTAGTAATTACTAATAGGTTTATCGCTTTATCCTCTTTTAATAAGGGTAGTCTAGTGATAAAGTCTATTAAGATTTTAGCCTAGATTCGTTAGGGAATTAGTAGTAGTTTTAGTAAGCTATACTTTATATCTCGCTATACTATACCTCTACTATAGATAGCGTAGTTTTAAAGGAACCTTTATATATCCTTTATTACTCCTAGCTAGAAAAACCGCTAAGATAATATTATATACGTAGCGTCTTAGCCTAGGTAACCTATTATATAAGAGTTATATACCTTTTAGATAATCTTTATACGTAGTATCTCACTCTTAGGAATCTAGTCCCTTTATCTAAAGTATAGTAGACCTCTTTTATCTAAATAATACTTAGAGAGACTAGTTTTTGTGCCTATTTTAGTAGTAACTTAATATTCCCTATTCTTTAGTGCTTCTAAGTACGCTTAATATATTACGTTAGTCTATTAAGCCTATCGCTATTTATCCTATAACTCCCTTTCCTTAAATAATAGAACCTCCTTATTAAAATCTAATATTATATCTTCGTCGCTTATGCGTAGTTAGCTAGTATAAACCGTGACCTTATTAAATATCCTTTAGAACTAATTCGATAGTCTTTTATTATTAAAGCTATATAATATATCTTATTCCTATCTTAATAAAGCGTCTAGGTAGGATATAAATTATCTAGGATAATATTTTAGGGTAAAATTAAATTCGCTTATTATATCTACCTATTATATCTATTATTTAGAGAGTTACCTCACTTTATTAAAGTATCGTAGGTTCTTATAATCTATTATAATAGTGAATTAGGGGACTATCTTTAACTCTAGGCGCTATTCTCGTATTACCTATATAATCGCGAGTAGTTCTTTATTATAAATCTTATAATTAGCTTCTACTAATAAAAACTTTTACGAGATATATATATATAGGGCTAATCTTCTATTATCTTAATATTATAATAACACTATACTAATAGCTTATCCTAATATATTAGCTTCTAGTACTATTTCCTTATCCTCTTCGAAATACGTAAGGATTAGCGTATTAATAAAGAGGTCCTTTAATTCGTTAAAAGCCTTATAATAGTCTTTATCCTACGAGAATATAGCGCCTTTCCTTATTAACCTTATTAATAGTACTAAAAGGGTAGCGAAATATAGGATAAACGATTAATAGAAGTTCGCGAATCCTAAGAAACTCTATACCTCTTAAATAGTCTTTAGGGCTTCCTATACCTAAATTACTTCGACTTTTTAGGGGTCTATATAAATACCCTCGCCCGCGTAAATAATAAAACTAAGGTATTTAACTATTTTCTACTTAAATTCTAACTTTCTAATATTATACTATAATCCTATATTTTAGAGCTTCTATAGGACTTTCCCTACTTTTTAATAGTAATCCGCGAGCGAACCGTAAGAGTAGATAATAATATCGTTAATATAGGTAGAAATAAAATCGTCTAAGTACTCCTATAGGGTCTAATTAATAAACCGTTAAAACGTCGCTAGGGCCCCTATTAATCTAAATAGAGTTATATTCTACTTATAGAGACTATATCGCGTCCGAAACGCTGTCTTTTATTCCTCCCCTAGGGCGATCCGGATCTTATAGAACGTAGCGATTATATCTAATTTAGTAAACTATCTTACTTTCGCTATATTCTAGAGGGTTTCATAAATTAATAGTAAGGGATACTAGTCCTTTACGCTTAGTTTATTTAACCCCTAGTAATTAATATAGAATTATATACTACCCCCTAGCTTACGCACTAAGAGAACGGGTATAGTAGCGGGTAATTTACTAACGCGGATAAAGTTCTTACCTAATAGGTTTATTAATATCTTTCGTAGGTATAGTAGCTCTTCCTTATTTATGCCGTAAAGGGGGCTATATAGCGGTGACTCTTTAACGCTATTTCGGTCGCGTTTTAATAGAATCTTATAATAAATCCCTAGTTAGTATAGAGGGAGTTAATTAGCTAATTACTAGTTAAATACCTTTAGCTATCGCTAGAAGTACTCTAGTAACTTTTCCTCTAGGTTAATACGCTTCTTTAGTTATAACGCCTTATTAATATTATCTAACGTAACCTTTCTAATTTATAGTTATTTAGGTATTAATATATTATTAAATAGCTACTAGATCGATTTCGCTAATACTTTTAACACTTATAAAGCCTTTATTCCTAGCGGTCTAATTAATAAGTCTTATCTATTCTAATAACGCGTCTTATTCCCTTCCTTATTATAGATATCTATATACCCTTTCCTTATAGAGTATATTCTATCTATATCCCTTACCTAAGGATTACCTAGGATTATCTTATTAATTTAATTCTCGATAATATAGGTGAATACCTTATCTTACTAGTGACTATAAATATCTATATTAAAATATATAACGTAAATAATTCGCCCTTAATTCGCTATTACTCTATCTAGAACTTATATATAAATTCGAATATATAGGAGATTAAGAGATTTAATAAGTATATTATTTATAGTTATATAATATTAATAACCTAGATTAATTAGGGCTTTAGTAAACTATATTTTATTTACTCTAGTATTGATTAGGAACGCTAGCGATTTATCTTCTAAAAGTTTCTTAACCCCCTCTCACTCCTACTTATAGCTAAGAATAAGAGCTACTCGTTTCCTAAATTATTATTATTCTTACTCTTAGATAAGGTAGTTATTAAGTTATTATTAGTAAGATCCTCTTCTTCCTTCGATATAGCTTTCTTTACTTAATTCCGTTTAGCTTATAATTTATTAGTATTTCGCTTTTTCTTCGCGCCTTTAGCGACGCGACTTATAGCTATCTAGCTTAAGGTTAGTTATTTTACTAGCGCCTAATTATACTTACTAATAAAGTACTTATTACTTCTATAATAGAGATAGTAATACGTTTTATAATAATATTTAATCTCTTTTAGGCTTACCTATTTCGCCCTCTTATAAGCCTTAGTTTAGTAAGCGTTTACTATAAGTATCTAATCTATCTTATTAGGGTCTTTTAAGCGTTAATTAATAGTCTTCTTATAGTTACCGCTATTATTTCTATCACTAAGGTTTAGTATATCGATATTAGTACTAATTTCGTGAAGGTAGGTAATTAGTTCTAAATAAGTAGTAGGTATATTATGATTTATTAATATAATACTTATATTATAATTTAATAACCTTAGTAGAATCTAATATCTAGCTTAGTTAGGCTAATTAATTATACCTATATCTATAAATTCCCTCTTAAGTTATAGTAAAAACCGTTAGAATAATAACCTATTAGGCTACTTTATTTAGTATAACTTTCGTGTTACCTAGGCTTAAGTATTTAGGTTACTATAACTCCGCTTAAGATAGTATAGTAAGTTCTCCGGTCCGCTATCGTTTCGATAATACTTCGTGAATATTCTAGCGTTCTTACTAGTTAGTTTCTTTAATTAAGAGAATATATATATAAACTAATCCTATCTTAAACTAATTACTCTCTTATCGATTACTAGTTTATTCTCTATAATAATCCGCTAAGTTAGCTATTTAGTGATATTTCCTCTAAATAGCGAAGGGTTAGGGAGGTAAGGCCTTAGTTATTTCTCCTCGGGTACTACTAATTCGGTCGCGGTTTAGGTAAGTTCTATAGTTATTTCGGTAGGGGTAAGCGCTTTAAATCTACTAGCGACCGCTTCTTCTAGACGCCTAATCCTTTCGCTCTATATCTACTAGTCTTTTATCATTTACCGTATTATATCTTCTACCTAGGGTAGGGGCGACTATTATTAATCCTAAGGATCTATAGTGCTTAGGGGATTTCTAATATCACGATATACCTAGTTCGATTCGTGGTTAATTCGCTAGGGCTTTCTAATATATTCGACGTGCTTAGTTCGACTCACTAAGGCTTTC
>JAMAGZ010000360.1:0-11239 GCA_023626575.1 Penicillium sp. PF1803
TTTCTCGATTCCTAAGTGTCCTTATATTAGTTCGTTATAGTGTGATTAGATAATTTCCTCCTAGAGATCCTTTAGGACGTACACTAAGCTATATACGTAGACTAAGCTATTATTTATTAGCGCGGTGTTATTCCCTAAAATCTTCTATATCGATTTATCCTTCGTGATTAATTCCCGAATTCGTTTAATCTATTTATTATTCTATATCTCGCTTATCGCTACGAGAATTTAGTGGTTATAAATAATATACCCTTCGCTATCTATAGTTAGGATAGTAAGTACTACCTCCTTAGTTCTAAGTTTATAGTTAGGGCGTTAACTTAGCGTATCTACTACTATATTCTTAGTCCCCTTATAGTGTATAATCTTAAAGTTATACTAGGCTAATATCTCTACCTATCTCGCTTATTATCGAGTGAGTTTCTTAGTTATTAAGAAATAGGTAAGATTATAGTAGTCTATCCTAATGGTTATAGTATACTTAGCTCCTTCTAAGTACGCTCTTTAGTTCTAGAATACTAATACTATAGCTAATAGTTCCTTATCGTAGATATCGTAATTTAGTTCTACTAGTATTATTTTATAAGACTAGAAAGCGATAGGTCTAAGCTTACTATCTTATCCTAGTTATATAATCTATACTCTAAGCGTAAAGTCTAATACGTTAGTTTCTATAGTAATTAGTGCGTTATAGTTAAATATCCTAATAATCACTTCTCCTACTAGTTTATTATATATCTCCTTAAGTGTAGTGAACGATTTTCCCGCCTCGTTATCCTATTTAAATAGTACTCCTTTCTTAGTGAATTAATATAGTCCTACTATATATTTTAAGTATTATAGGACTAATTTCTAATAATAGTTAGTGAGTCTAAGGAAGCTCTATATATCCTTAACGTATATTAGTGTTAGCTATTTAAGTATACTTCTAACCTTATCCTACTCTATCCCTAGTCTATTTAGACTAATAGTATATCTAAGAAAGCTTATTTATTAAATATAGAATTTATATTTCTTAAGCTTAAGTATAACCTTTACTTCCCTTAATCGCTATAGCACTAACTTATTATATTTAATATGTTCTTCCTTAGTTTTAGAGAATATAAGGATATTCTTAAGGTACACGATAATAAACTTATCTAGATAATCCTTTAAAACCTTAAAGATAAATCGTTAAAATAATACTAATATATTAGTGAGTCTAAATAGTATAACTAAGTACTTAAAGTATCCGTACTTTATCCTAAATACTATTTTCTATTCGTCTCCCCTCTTAATCCTAAGTTAGTTATATATATTAATAATATTATATTTAGTAAATTATCCTACTCCCTAGATAATATCCTAGATTTCGTTAATTAACGGTAATAGGTATTAGTCCTTAATAGTAATATCGTTAAGTTATTAGTAGTTAACATATATTCTAAGCTCTCCTCCTTTCTTTAGTATAAATAGGATTAAGTATCCTACTAATAACTTTAAATATTAAATATTTCCTTTCTTAAGGTTATCTTTAATATACTCCTCTAGTATTACTAACTCTTTTTATAATAGTAGGTAAATTAGTATAAACTTTAGTTCTTAGCTATCCTTAATCTTAATCTTATAGTTAAATAGACTATACTCTAGTAGCTTACTATCTAGTAATAGCGTGAATATATCCTAGAATTCTATATATTCCTTAGGGATCTTATATTCTTCTTCCGGCGCTCCTATAACGTAAAGGGATATTTCTCTATCGCTAACGAGTATATATTCCTTTAGTTCCTTATTTATTATATCTAGTTATTATTTAGTTACTATAATATCCTTAATATTAGTTATTCTCTAGTTAGGCCTACCTCTTAGCTAAAAACTCCTCTTAAGTTCGCCTTCGTAAGGGTTTCTATAAGTACCTACGTCCCCTTCGCTAGGTCTCTTTAGCGCTTATTACTCCTTACTTCTAGTCTATATCTCGCTAGTCTATTTATAGTTATATCTATTAAAAAGGATATATCCCTACTACTAATTAATAGCTAGGTTATACTTTCTTAGCTAGGGTACTCTAAGTACTATATCGTATTCTCTAAGGCTTATAATATCGAAGTTAATCACCTCGAAGTGGTCTTTAATAACTATTAATAAAGGTCTACTCTTATATATAATCCCTAGTCTTAGGCTCTCTCTATTAAGTCCGATAATTAATTAAGGTTATAGTTTCTCTACTCCTTAGATCTTATATTAGCGTTTATATCGTAGACTTATAAAGTTTCCTACTACTCCTAAGTTAAGTATTACTCTAGTTAGTTAAAACGCGATATTAGTAGTAACCTTTATATATACGCCCTATATAGTAGCTATAAGATATTATTATTTAGTGTTTATCCTCTAGTTTCTAAACTAGAGTCTTATATATTCTAGTTTCTAGCTAGGTCTCTTTTCCTAACGTAGTAATTTAGGTTCTAGACTTCTTTTAACCTTTCCTACTACGTATATTATATAGCTATTATTATAATAAGCTAATATAGTTCTAAGATTATACTTAGGATATCGCGCGTATCCTTAGCACGTATACCTTAGGCTATTATATAGATATTTACTAGCGTATTCGTTATATACTATTTCCTTAATAAGCTATTACTATAGTTATCTAACTTACTTATAAGTATTTCCCTATAGTAACTACTTCCTTAGTTCGTAAAGTTAGTTAATGATATTTACTAATTAATTAGCTTATACTTCTAAGTTCTATTAGAGTATATCCTTAAGTTCGTTTTATATATCGTTAAGGTTAGTTATAGTTTATTTATAGAGTTATCTAATTCTTTATAGGTCCTTCTTAGTCCTAAAAGTCTTCTAGAACGCGATAAATTATTTATTTTTAATTATATATTATAGGGGTTTCTCTTAAGGCTATTTAGTAGTATCTAGCCCTAGGAGCTAGGGTAGAGTTTTTAGGATCTTTAGGGTTCCTAGAATCTTAATTAGTGTCTTTAAGATCCTTATTCCCTAGTCCTAGGAGCTATTAGATAGTTCTTATAAGTTAGTAGTGTTCTAGGGACTATACTAAGTCTACCCTTAACTCTTAATATTTTCCTAGTCTATCTTAGGAAATTCTATCACGTGCTCTACGCTACTTAGGCCGCGGTATTCGTTATTATCTATATCGTTTATAAAGATACCTTCGCTATTTCCCTTCTTATCTTAACTTAAGGCCTACTTAGTAACTTAGTCCTTTAGGTACTTATACTCGTCTAGAGTAGCCCTAGTAATAGCTTCTTTTAGGTATTTAACTACGTCGTTAGTAGCCCTACGTTACTACTATAATAAGCTATTAATCACTAACTATCCCTTATCGTTAATAGCTTATAACTATTAAGGTTAAGCTTCGTCTCGAGTTACCTATAGTTATTATAGCTTTACGTTATTATATCCGCTATATCGCTTACCCGCTTATAGCGTTACGTTATTACGCCGGTTATAGTACTCACGCGCCTAATATCCTACTTTTCTATATTTAAAGTATAAGTTATTATCTTTTTATCGTTTTTCCTCTTCGGCTAAGAGCCTCGCTATATCAAGCTCTATTAGTTTTAGTCTATAGGGATCGCTATCCCTACTAAGTCTATTTAGTTATTTATCGTAATAGTAGTGCGATAGTTAGCTAATACCTTAGCGCTATCCTTTAATTTCTCGTTTTTATATTTATTAGTTATATAGGCGGTTATTAATCTATACTACTATATTAATAAGCTTTTCTATTATATTTAGTTAGTTAATTTATACGAGTTTATCCTTAATATAGGGCTTAAGTTTATAGTTATAGTATAGAATTAAAGCGTAGTCTTCCTACTATAGTATCGCTATAAGTTATATAAATTTAGCTATATACGTTAATACTAATCTAGTTTATTAAATACGCTTTAGCTTTCGTTTAGCTATTTTATTTATATTAATATTACTAAAGATATATTCTAGGTACTATCTAAACGTAGTATAACTACTAAAGATAGCCTACGTAATTATAGACTATTCGTTATAGGCCTTCTTATAATATTCCTAGATATAAGGTTTAAGCTAGTCCTACGCCTATCCTTAGAGGTAGGCTAATATAAAAATCACCTTACTTCCTTCGTTAACTAATTATTAGGTATTAATATTAATATAAATATCTATCTAAGTAAGGAATCTATATAACTTATATTAAGTACTATTAAAGGTCTTAGCCTTTAGAAGTTTTAGTGCTAACACTACGCTAGCTAGTGCCGAAGCGATAACCTAAGCGTTAAGCTATTCTAGGTAATCCGCTATCTTTCTAGTATTTACTTCGTAATTATTTCCTAAAGTGTTAAGGTTCTCGCGAAGCTCCTTTATAAGTGCTTTAAGAGTCTGAATCTAATTATCCCGCTTATCATTAGAGTTAGGTTTAGCTACTTATGCTCTCGTAAGAGTTTTTCCCTTAGTGCTATCGTTACCTACTATAATAACTATACTTTATATCACGGGCTAGTACCCGATATAGGTCACGTATATCACGAGACCTTAGCATATTAACGCGGAGAACGCGCGGAATAAACTTCCCCTCCTTAAGCTTTTTATAAATAGTATATTAGCCTAGTTAGATTAAACTAAGTCTTACTTTAGCCCTTTATATATAAAAAGCTTCCTTCTATACCTAGAAGTATTAGTAGTTATTAGAAAAGCCCTAGGAAAGCGACCTAGGTACTCATTAGAAATATCCCTAAATCCCTAGCGATTTAGTGACGAATATATATTAGAACGGAATCCTCGCGTATAAAACTCTTAACGCACGAGACGTATTAGAAAGCCCTAGAAGACCTTAATTCCTAGGTATATTAGGATATTAGACGAAAAGCGACTAAAGTATTACCGGCACGCTATATAACCCCCTAGCGCTATATAGTAGTAGGAATTAATAAGCCCTCCTAGGTAGGCGCGAACGCTATTATAGTAGATAGTATAGACCTAGGCTATATAAAACGAAGAAAGGGAGCGGCGTTACTAGTAAGATACTACTTAAGAGGAGCGGATATATCGCCTCGAAGTAATGCTAGAGTAGTAGGCCTTACTAGCCGTAACGACGACTATAACGAACGAAGAGTAGGCGATACTAGCGCGATTAGCCGCCGAATTAGCGCCGATTCCCCTATAAATAGAGATAATTCCTTAACTAAAGCTACGCCTACTAGACCTAAAACTATTCGGTAGAAGCATAAGTAACTAGCTAACCTAGCGAATTTCGATTAAGAATAAGCTTAGCGTAGACGGCGAAGCTATTAGTTCTCCCTAGGATTAATTTATCTATATATTCTCTAGACTAGAGAAGCTAATATAGAAGAACACTAGAATATTTATAAAACTCCGCCGAAACACTAGCGAACTATAGGCCTTACTTAACTTCCTTAAGAGTATTTACGGTAACCTAAATATTAAGGTACGCGTAGTAAGATAACTCTACTAGATTTAATAACTAGAGGATATAAGCTTCTCTAGATTCCTTCCCTAACTAGAGAGGGAATTCGCTAATATAGACGCTCTTAATTAGCATAATAAGGCTAAGCGGTAGATCCTCCTTAGCGCTCTTAATAAGACTATAACGAATTCGTTAATAAATTAGGGTATCCCCGCTACCTTTTTAGGCCTAATTTCTTAACTCCACGAGATTAGCTTAGATATAGATACCCTTAATATTAATAAGGAGGAACGAATACGTCGTCCGCGCTTAACTAGACGGAATAGTAACGAAATAGATTAGGCACTAACTATATTAGTAAACTATACTAAACCGCACACGAAATACCGCTAACCTGAAAGTAGAACGCTAAAGTAAGCTTAATAAGTTAGCTAGGACGAGATAGATTAATAATAGGCCGAAGGGAAATACTTACGATATAGGAGATTAGGATACCTTATCGCGAGGTGCGCGTTACTACTAGTATAACAGCTAAATAATATACGTATCGCTACTTCCTTAAGTAAGAAGGAAAAGAGGCGTATAGTTAAAGTGAAGAAGTTAAAGCCTATAAGTGACCTAGATTTAATAACTTCTAACGACGAGAGTGTAACTACTAAGGATAATTCAGAAAAAGAGTAGCTCCTATTCTAAGCCGCGAGTAGGAGCGAAAGGGGGTCGAAAAGCTACTAGAACGTAAGACACTACCGTTTATAGTTAATACTAGAGTGAATAGAATCTAATTTATATAAGCTCTCGTCGATAGCAGTTACTACTATTATATAATAGTAAATAAGTCCTTAGTCTAGTTACTCGACCTCCCGCGTATTAAGATATAGCCACGAATCCTTAATAGAGTCGTGCCGAATTAATATAGAATTACCTACGCTACCTACTTCGACCTTAATATCTACGGCTATTAATAGGGCTATATATTCGCCTATATTATCGGACTATAGAGCGATAGTATAATACTCAGAGACCTATAGTTACACGACGTGAACAGGCGATATTTAGTAAGAAAAGGATACCTAGATATTTTTATAAAGTCTAGGGAGTAGACGAGGTATTAGAATTATATAGATCATATTATTAGGCCTATTAGGGTAAAGGCACTATATATTACCTAAGTAGAGGTACTATCTATCTAGTAACTTATATAGAGCGTATTAGATATAAATCGCTTACGAATCAGTAAGGTTTCGCTAGACGATATTAAGAGAGCACTCTATCCTAAGAAGTATATTAACCTAAAGGATAAGCTACTAAAACACTACTAGCGATAGATAGCGGCTTTTAGTTAGTAGCTTACTAATTAGCTACTACTATATCGGCTAGGGGTTAATTATAAGATCCCTTTAAAACGTGACCGAAACGGTGTTAAAGAGCTACTATTATATAGTCCTCTTTATAGCATAAATAAGGAAGAACTTTATACGTATAAGCTAATCGCCCGCGGCGGTACCGATCTTACTAGTTAGAAAGCTAGGTAGAGGCGTACGATTCTATATTAATTACTAAGGGTTAAATAAGCGAATAGTGAAGGATCGCTACCCTCTACCGCTAATTCGAGAGACATTACGGAATATAGGCTAAGCCCGCTAGTTCACGAAGCTTAATATTATCGCGGCCTTCTATAAGATTCGTATTTACCCTAGAGAAGAATAGAAGATAGCATTTTAGACGCGATATAGGCTCTACGAGTAGAACGTGACCCCCTTTAGGCTAACTAGCGCACTAGTAACGTTCTAGAGGTATATTAATTAGACGCTATAAGAGTATCTTAATAACTTCGTGTTAGTATATATTAACGATATAATAATCTACACTAACGGAACGCTCACGGATTACCGCCAAAAAGTTAGCGACGTGCTATAGAAGCTAATAAACGCTAGTCTATAATATAATATTATAAAGTCAGAGTTCGAATAGGACTTAGTGAAATACCTTAGCTTTATCGTCGAAGCCGGAAAGGGGATCTATATTAATCTAAAGAAGGTAGAGGCTATTAGAGTATAGGAGAGACCGAAGTTAATATAGGATATACGAAGCTTTATTAGGTTCGCGAACTTCTACCGGCCGTTTATACCTTAATTCGCTAACCTTTCGGCACTATTAATACGGCTTATAAAGAAAGACGCTATCTTTAAATAGGATAATAACTATTAACTAGCCTTTATAGAACTAAAGGAACTCTTTATAAATATACCGATCCTCGCTTACTTCGAGGAAGATCGTTAGATAGTTATAGAAACTAATACTTCTAGCTAGGCTACTAAGGTAGTTCTATCGTAATATAGGCTTAATAGATAACTATAGCTATATACTTACCTATCCTAGAAGCTATCCCTAGCAGAAGCGAACTACGAAATCCACGATAAAGAGCTCCTAGCGATTATATAAGCCCTACGCGAATAGAGACCGGAACTAAAGATAGTACCCTAATTCACTATCGTAATAGACTATAAGAACCTTCGCTACTTTAGTAAAGCGTAACACCTTAATAAACGGTAAATACGCTAGGTAGATCTCCTAATAGAATTTAATTTTAATCTCCGCTATCGCCTAGGTAAGCTTATAGTAAGGCTAGATATACTATCACGACGGAGCTAAGATATACTATAGAGTATCACCGACGAAAGGCTATCGAACTACTTCTAAGTCCTACTTAAAAGGGTTAAGATTAAAACGGGGCGACTAGACCCTTAACTAATAGATAACTAACCTATTAGAGAGATCGATTTTAAGAGAAATATCCCTCTCTTCGAAGAAGAAGAGCTTTAAGTAGAATAAAAAAGGATAAGGGTATCTAATCCGATCTATTAACGAATCTCCTATACCTTACTAATAGGAGAGCGCCGAATTACCGCCGAAACGAATATTAAGATAAGCCTATTAGAGTATTATTTAGATAAGCGGGGGGTGCTCTATTTTAGGTAATAGGTTTAGATTCTAGAGAGCGAGGTTCTATATATAGGAATTATATAGAAAGTTCACGATTTATACGTTATAGCGTATCCTAGGCGAGACGCTACCTATTCGATACTATCTCGATAGTTCTTCTAGCTAGGAGTAGCGAAGGATATACGACGCTTTCTACGAAATTATATAATCTACGGACAGAGCTTAGTATAGCGAGACACGAAGCATAGACTATTAAAGCTACTACCGATTCTATAGCGAATCTAGGCTAAGATATTAGTAGACTTTATCACTAGGCTACTACCCTCCGGCCCTATAAGAGTAACGAATTATATAGTTATAACTAACCGGTTAACGAAGAGCGTGGTTCTAATCGGAATAAAGAATATAAGGGCAGAAGATATAGCGGAGGTATTCCTTACACACTTCTATATATATTATAGGGTACTACTAACGATTATAAGCGACCGCGGCCCTTAATTTATAAGTGCTTTCTAGGAAAAGGTATATAAAAGGCTATTAATTTAACGCCGATTATCTACTACTTTTTACCCCTAGACCGACGGCGTAATAGAGTGTGCTAATTAGGAGATCGAACGAATCCTACGTGTGTTCACGATATACGTATAGGATAATTAGAAGGATCTACTACTAATAGTCGCTATAGTAATTAATAATCGTGATATTACTTTAACCGGAATCTCGCTATTCTTCTTCACCTATAGCTATCACGTTAACCCGATTAGTATTAACGAAGTAGGGTAACTAGAAGACGCCCTAATACCCCCACGAAAGGCAGGCGAAACGTTCGTGAATTACCTATAAGAAGCTACTAATTAGGCCTAGGCCGCTATAGCTTCTATATAGGCCCTTTAAGAAGAATAAGCGAACTAGCGTCGATAGGCCGCGCCTATCTATAAGAAGGATAACTAGGTTTAGCTAAACCTTTAGAATATACGTACTTAATAACCGTTAAAGAAGTTAGATTAGCTATATACTTAATACTAAGTAGTTAACGTTCCGTTACTATTTATAGTCTAACTAGATATACCTACTAGTATACACCTAGTGTTCTATATTAAGTTAGTTTATCTAGTAGCGATAGACCTATTCTTATCTTAGCTAGTGGACGATCTATAGCTACCGCCTTTACTAGTTAATAGAGAGGAGGAATACGAGGTTAAGTAGATCTTAGCTATCCGACGGAGGAAGATTAGGCGAGGATATCGTGACGAAGCACTAATGAAATAGAGAGGATAGGTAGAGCAGACGTAGGAAGCACTAGATTTAGTGCGGGATTATAGCGCCTTAGATACCTTTAAGGAGCAGCACGGCACTATTTCGGACGTGATTCGCTAGTAAATCGGCACCGAAGCTTATATCATCGTGCCCCTAACGAGACTAAGACTAGGAGGGGGGTATTATTACGGGCTAGTGCCTAATATAGGTCACGTGCATTACGAGACCTTAGTATATTAACGCGGAGAACGCGCGGAATAAACTTCCCCTCCTTAAGCTTTTTATAAATAGTATATTAGCCTAGTTAGATTAAACTAAGTCTTACTTTAGCCCTTCACACTTTATAGTTTAAAGATAGGGCGATTAATATATTACGCGGAGCTAACTAGTCACTACGAGTTAGAACGTTTATAGGTTATACTTACCTAGTTCTAACTACGGATTCTAAGAGTATCTCTTAATCGTACCGTTACCTAGTAAGGCCTTACTACGGATTAGATCCTATTAAGTATCTTACAGAATATACTAGAAGTACGCGCTAAGTAAGTTAGTCACTAAGTATTACCACGAAGTGAACTCCCTTACTTATAGGTTAGGTTATCTTAAAGGTAAACTATAAAGTGCAAAGTACTAAAGGTAGTAACTAAGTAATAATGTGGGATTAATCGCGAAGAACTAAATATATAGTGGTAAAAGAGTGTCCTTATATATCTAGTCCTTCCTATTAGTGATGAGTTAGGGCTTATCGCTGATGTATCGGGGCTTATCGCTAATAAGTCTCGAGCCCCTTTAGTCCTATCACCGATAGGACTTAGTCACGTGCGTTCTACTTTAGGTAAGTTATCGTGCCGGAACATTTCTAGTATATATACAGATATATAGGGTGGACAAAGTCCGGCCTAAGGACACAGTGTCCTTAATCACCCTGAGTGATCACTGATCGTGGTTATGTAAAATGCCCTTTTACACTGACCCACTTTGCTCCTGGGAGCACCTTAGTATGGGAATCTGTTCCTGGGAAGCATATGTGTAATGCTTCTCATTGGCTGCACGTGACTCCTGCAGGTGTCGTCTTTCTTACGGGTTTGGTTGGCTGACGTTGTCCCCCGCGGGTTTCTGACGGTCTGCCTCGTAACACCTAGTTAAAAGACTTTAGCCGTTACGCCTAAGCACTAGGCGCGGCCTACCTATTAGCCTCTCTATCTATAGCCTTAGGTAGATCTAGGATTATAGTCCCTCTAGTAATACTAGAGTCTATTATCCTTAAGCTAGAGTAATCGAGCGGTTTTTATAAAGAGTAAAGAGAGAGGGCTAGAGATATAGAGAGAGTTCTAGTGCGGTATATTCTAATAGGATATAGAGGGGAGTATCTCCCCTTTTTATACCTTCGCAGAGCTATTAAACCTTTAGTTAATACTAATTTCTTATAGGTAATCTCGATTTCTTTAACCTTACCCCCTTCTTCGTGGTGTTCTAATAAAGAATCTCACTAAGCTAGGATTCCGAACTAATCCTATTAAACAGCCTTTAGCCGTTAATAAAGGGAGCCTGTGAAGGGCTAAAGCAGAATTGATTCAATCGTACTAGGCCACAAACTGTTTACAACAATCTTGAAGAAGGAAAGAG
>JAMAGZ010000361.1:0-11161 GCA_023626575.1 Penicillium sp. PF1803
AGAAGAACGAATACCTTATTTAAGTAATTCGATTAAGCGTATATAGCGAAGGTAATCAGATCTTAATGATTTATATTTGCTGAGTAAGATCTTATAGATTAATAGTTAATTAGATGTGAGATTAACTAGACGTGTTAGCTATTCGTCTAGTGTAGTGAAAGTGTTTATTAGTCGTTTGACTATATTAGATATCTATAGTTTTATTAGTTCCTACGGCGGCGTAGTAGGTTATTAGTTAGGGTTTACGTATTTCCACACACTATTAGCTAATGCATAGTCTTCCATAGCAGTAATCTAAGGGATCTAGTATGTGTGGTATTTTAGTGGGTAATTAAGCTATATAGCTTGAAGGTTAGTTAAGTCCATCGTGAGTGAGATAGAAGTGAGGGTAAATGAGACGAAAGTAAGCTTTAGTAAATGACTACAGCGGTCGGGCTCATAACTGTCGAACTTGAGATAGTGGTCATAAGTCCGCTTCGTGCACCGAAGTGTAGTGCACGGTGTTGTGTAGTGTACACTGAAGTATAGTGTACACAGTGATATAATGTATAACCTTAAGATAGGGTTATGCGAGTTGAAGGGGTCGTGCAGTCTAATGGAAGACCCACGATTGTGGAAGAGAAACACTGATTAAAAGAGATCAACTTGGGTGTAAAACTTATTCAATTTAGCTATGGGAAACAGGCAGTATTTGTAACTTTGGAATGTCACAGAAAAGGATTAACAGAAACATGAATAAACTTAGGGGCATACGAGAGTGTTAGGAAACTCGTTGCTTTTTCTATCTAATGTGATAGTTAATATCTGCCATCGTTGTTTTAGCTAATTAGTGTATTAACAGTGCATTCGTGACCGAGGTGGTTTCCTGCGGGGAAGTGGGTCCTGAGTGTGTTGTTCGGACCAACCATAATGTTTATGCATACCCGACGGGCCATGCATACATGTTGACAGGAGGCATGGCAGCAGATCGATCTAAGTGTATTAGAGAACCTATCAAAGAGTATGCCACGTAGGGTGCAGGCGATTATTGCATCAAATGGCTGGTATACTAAATACTAGCCATTAGAATCAATTTGATCATTCTTTTTTTGGAAGTTTTAGTGCGGCAGAATTCATAGGCAGAAAAAGGGCGGTCAACAAGGGGGGTCACAGACTTTTGCGGCGCCACTGTACCGTTTGAGTCAATACCATGCTGATCACCATTTTCCTGACATCAAGCCTCTGGCTTACGACCAACCATCAGATACATAGGCGTGAATAGCTTCTCCTTTCCACCCGCAACAAGACAGTCTGCGCCCTCAGCAAGCGAATCAGCAGTCTTCCGTGATCCCTTTAGCGCAACGCCAATCATCTCAAGTGCACCAACAATGCCATGCGCCAGTCCACGGCCAACATGGGTCATACGGATCAGGGTCGGCAAGTCCCAAAGGCTCTGCGTGTATCTCAAATCACCGCTGAGAGGCCAGTACCAAGGAAGCTCATCGTTGCGATCGGCAAGATCCTCACTAACCTTAAGCACGAACCTAGCCTTCTTCATCGCGTCTAGAGCGACAGAGATCTTCTCTATATTACTAATTCTATTCCCTTACTCGATACTAAGACGAATCGCATAGTGACGGAGGTTATCGTTATCGTAGTTCTTAGTCATTAACCACTCGTAAACACTAAACACGCCGCTAGGCTTAAGGACCCGGAAAATCTCGGAGTAGATTCCTTCCAGACTCGGAGTATGCACGGTAGCTTCGATCGCGTAGATAGCGTTAAAACTATTATCAGGGAAAGTCATTTACATAAAGTCACCCTTAGTAAAGCTAACCTAATCACTAAGATCTTCCTTCTATACGTATAGAGTACCACGCTTAACTTAGTAGTCGTTATTATTAAGGCCGAGGACATTATACCCGGTAAACTTAGCGATTTCCCTCGTAGGATTACTAACACTATAATTAACGTCGAGAACCCGTTAACCCTCCTAGATACCTATCTTTAGCGTAAGGTAATATTCGTGTTAAGCTAATACCTACTTAAATACCTCGCTCTTACTAAATCGATAAAAGTAGAAACTCTACGCCTAGCTATACTCGTAGAAATTAGTCACGAGGTTATAGTAGTATCGGGTGAGGGTTACGTATTCCTTACGTCTAGTTTCGCGGGTTTTAGAAGTCTCGTTATCGGCACCTTTATTATCCTAGTGCTTAAAGTATTTATCTATAGCGATTTTTTAAGTATCCTTATTCTTGCGTATAATATTCATAAATAAGTTTTAATCCTAGCCTATCTTACTATATAGCGCTTACTTAAAATCTGTATCTCGTTTATAGTCTTAAGGCTCGAGAGTAATAGCGGCTATTTTAGAGTGTCCGTTAGGGAGGGATACGATTTATAAGGTAGAAGAAAGGATTATAAATTAGAAATTTTCGATTAGAGTAAGATAGGGAAGCTTTATATATATAAAACTTAAACTATGTATATAGGATTATATAGGGGCTCGAAAGCCGGTATGATTCGACTAATCTAAAGTAACGAGGCGTTAATCTCGGGCTTTAACCCTCTAATAGGCTCCTAGATTCAAAATTACAACTCCCGGAAGTATAGGTCGCTACTTACTTAGATAGCGCTACCTACTTATAGGGATTAATAGGGGATCGTATGTAGGGATAGAAAGGGGCTATGTTTATATATGTGTATTTAGTGGTCTATATACTACGGAGTAGTATAGAGTAGAGATATGATTTCTTTATGAGGCCGCGTAATCAGCATTAGTTCTAGGGTATTATTCTCGTATTCCAGCATAAAAGAATCCTTCTAAGGTTATCTAGAGGGCTCTAAGGGGTAGTTTTAAAGGACTCATTTAGTTCGGAGTACTCTATAGTGATTAATTTAAGACTACGGAGTCACTAACGAAAATTAACGTAATTCCCGCCTAAGCGGATAACCTTAAAACACATAGTAAATGTGATAAACTACAACTTTATATCTCATTAACTATAGCGATTCAAGATAAGATATTAAGTCTATATTATCTAGATAGTAGTTCTAAATCTATTAGTGCAGTATAGGAAGATAATTTTAAGTAACTAATAACATAGATATATATATATGTTTAAGTTTCTAATGTTAAAATTACACTATATTTTATGGTAAGCTATTAAAATATCCTTAGAAATAATTCGGGATTTAGATATATTATTTCTTGAGCCTAGAAGAGCTTATGCCCTAAAATTAAAAGAGAAATAATAACTTATGATTGATTTATAGTGGAATAAAAATATCATATTTACTATGTGTTTTAGGGTTAACCGCTCGGCTGGGTTAACCGCTCGGGTAGGAATTACGTTAGATAAAAGACTGACTAAATTAACTAATTAAATTAGTGGAGGTAACCTTAACCGGAACTAATAACTACTATAGCCTAGTAAGTAATTGTTAGGAATACTCCGTATAGTGATCTGCATGGTATCGAATCGTATAGAATACTAATAGAAACCCTGCATCTAATCATCTTGTAAGACTCCCCTCTTGGATTACGTGTACCCTGCCTCCTCGGATCTATAATATCCGAGTAACGGCCGAACTTATGGGTATTTTAACCCCCATGAATCCACGCTTGTTCAATAGTTATAGGAACACATTATTCATTTAGATAGCTTAATACACTCATTTTTCTTATTCTGATCCTAGGCCTCTGATTAGCCAATAATCCTCTGTATTCACATGACTGAACAGCTAAATTGCTGTTAGTAATCTAGTATGAATATCCTAGGCTGGCCTAGGATATTTCCAGTGCCCAAGTGGGGATCCGGGGATCTGGTGATCACCCGTAAGGAAAGATAGAGTATATTAATGTATCTACATTGCTCAATCGGAGCGTATTTTTGGTAATGCAGGTAAATAATCATTCTCTGAATATACAAGTCATGCCATATGTGCAGGGCTGAAGCAGAATTGATTCAATTGTACTAGGCCAACATGCTGTTTACAACAATCTTGAGGAAAGGAAAGGGAAGTGGGCCGTTTCCGCGAGATAACATACTACCGGATGTGGAAGGCCACGGTCACGTGGTTATATACATACGGGCATGGGCCCGTTACACCATACTAATTCTTACGCTATGAGATCATAGCTTACTTAGAATAAAGCAAGAGCATCTTGTCGTTGTTGACATATTATTGACTTGAAAAATCGCATTTAGTATGATATCATAAGCATTAGGCTACCGTGACACCTTATACTAAGTCTTGGTTGTTGATATACAGTGAGTGACCCGAGAAATCGCATTAACTATGGTGTTTTAGGTGTCCGGTTTAACTGGGAATTACGTTATCCCCTACAGTGACTACGCAAAAGTTTGGACACCCCAGGACCCACATTAACTGATTACATAATATTCTGCCGGTCGTAAATCCTCCCCCAGCACCTCGTGATATCGAAACACTTTCAGAAAAACGTAACGTAGGTAAAAAAAAAGTGAGTTCTGGTAAGCACTAAAGTAGATAAGTTATCAATAACTCGTGATAATATCGGCTATACACATCTCTGCGTGGTCCTAGCACCGGTTCCGGGAGTCTCAAAACCAAGTTGTATCGTTAGTGTATAATATCAGCCAATCCACCGCGGGATGGAGGATCCACCACTGTATAATTGGATAATCGGCCACTACACCACTACACCAGGCCCCACTTGCTCTTTGAAGCTCTTAACGCGTTGTTGAGAGCGCGTCTCTCTTATCATGAGGACCTGCCAACCTGCCTACCTGCCTGTCTACCTGCCAATGCCATATCACCCCGAAGCGCAAACTTGACGAGATCCTCGCGGAACTACCCTCTCGTAGTGTACTAGAGGCGCGAATTCAGCTACTACAGCCATCCTCTCGACCTCCACAGCTCCAGCTACCTAGTGGCCTTGATATCGATAGTCCCTATGCGCTGTTTACCCTATTCATTAGCGAAGCTACTATTCAACATATTAGCGAGTCAACAAATGAATACGCTCGGACGAAACAAGCATCTGATACTAGTGAATCTAGCCCTGGTAACGCTGGCGAATCTAACCCTGGCAGCGCTGGCGAATCTAGCCCTGGCAGCGCTGGCGAATCTAGCCCTGGCCCTGGCCGGTACTGGAAGGATACTACAGTAGTAGATATCAAGGTATTCCTTGGTATTCTAATCTATATGGGTATCCACCGAGGTCCACGCGTTGAATCCTACTGGTGCCAGGAACCTGATGAGCCACTACATACGCCTCGCCGCTATATGCCTCTAAAGCGCTTCCAACAGATAAAGCGCTTTCTACACATCTCTCGGCATGAAGCAGATGTATCTCATAAGCAGGAACCAAAGGATAAACGTTGGTGGTATAAGCTAGAACCTCTAGCTTCCTTATGGGAGAGCGCCGCGCAGCGCTACTACCAAGTGGGCTCTAATCTCTCTATTGATGAGACTATGGTTCGCTGCTATGACCGCTCTTCGCATACTACTAAGATGCCTGGTAAGCCAATTGAGAAGGGCTATAAGACATTCGTGTTAGCAGAGCATGGCTATACCTGGGCATTCACATGGAGTAGCCGGCTCTGGGGTCTTCCAAGTCTCATCCGCTGGCCTGGCCTTAGCCCTACTGGCTCTATGGTACTTGGGATGATTCAAAAGCTGCCTAGAATTTGCCAATCTACTAGCCAATCTGCTAGCCAATCTGCTAGCCAATCTGCTAGCCAATCCGCTGGCCAATCCGCTGGCCAAATTACTATATACAATGTCTATATGGATAATTACTTCTCTACGGTTAGCATATTCAAGGCACTACGAGATATGCAGTGTGGTGCATGTGGCACCACGTGGAGACAGGGCGGGATACCCTCACAGCTTGTGGAGATTAAAGACTACATTAGATCTATCCCATGGGGAAGATTATATCCATCTGAAGCGCAAGGGGTCCTCTGTCTCGCGTGGCAGGATATGAACGTGGTAACACTACTATCGACTATCCATTCGCCATATCTCTATACTACTACCAAGCGGCACCGGCCAGCGGTAACCTCAACCAACGCAGCTATCGCGCGTGCCCCTTTTGGCACTGATTTTGAGAAGGAATTAGATATTCCTACTGCTATCGATGACTATAACCATCATATGGGTAGTGTTGATATAGCGAACCAGTATCGGGCTAGTTATGAGATACACAGGAAGACGAATCGTAGCTGGTTACCCCTATTCTACTTCTTCCTGGATGCTTTTATTGTTAATGCATGTCGAATCCAATGCATTTATAAGCAGCAGCACCAGCAGCCAGTGAATAGCCAGCTAGCGTTTCGGCAGAAGCTCTATCGAGACCTCTTCGCATTCGTGCGCCCTCGGCCAAATTACCAGCAGGGCCAGGCTAATAGCCAGGGCCACCAGCGATGTAAGCTAGGTAAGCAGCTAGCCTGTGTGTGGTGTCAGTATATAAGAGAGAAAGGGACCCGAGGCCAGCGAGCAACAAGAACACGGTCTGGTTGTAGAGAGTGTGGTGTAGCGCTATGTAAGAAAGGGCAACGTTGGGATGGATACCATAACTAGTTCAGATTAATTACACTAAATCTGGTTACCAAAGCATTACAGCCGTTAGCCAATCAGAGCGCGTAGATAAAATACACTAGTTTTTGAGACTCCCGGGACAGCTTAGGGGATACAGCGAAAATGTAGAATTTCATTAGGGTTTCGATGGTTAGGTATCGCCCAGAACAGGGGCGTTCTTCGAGGCCTTTTGAGCAGCAGCATCTGCTTCTTTCCTCTCTCTAGCGAACATACAGCGTTTTGCATCCTTCCCTCGCCATACACCATCATGGCTTAGCTGTTTCCTACTCCGGTTGGTAGAAAGTTTGGATAATACTACTCTCTTTCGGAATAATTCGGCCTTAGTCGCTTGTAAAAGCTCGGTTTTGCGGATATGCTCATCCACGAGGTTTCGAAGACTCCCTATAAACTTCTTATAGCTCTCGACGACTTCTGAAGCTAGGTCACTACTGATGAATTGTAACTCAGGGTATAGCGGTGCCTTCTCCCGTAAGGGCTCGAGGACAATCACTAGATCCTAGGATATATCCTATAGTCGCGGAATGCATAGATAATAGTATCACGCTTAAATGCTTTCTCACGGATCTCGGGTATAAATACGAGGAAATCAGCCTTATCTATAACTATCCCTCTATATCGCATCACCTCGCTATTAGCCTTACGGAAATAGGTATTTAAACACTTAGAATAGATTCTTATTAAGCGGCTAGAGGATATCTATTATATACGACGGGAATAGGAAGGGGAGGATATTCTTCTTCTTATAAAACTCGAGGAATTAGAGAGTTAAGTGAGAGCCGTGGTTATCTATTAATAGGAGCCTTTTTTCGTATTTTAAGATAGAGATATAGTGCCTAGTCTAGGCATAAAAAGATAAGAGCCACGTATATACTAGCTTATCTATAATCTATCTAGTATTAGATATACTAAACCACCACTTATTAGTAGCTCGCTTATACTAACGGGTAACTTAATGCTTACCTATTAAGATATAGAGAGGTATCATAACCTAGCTATCTACTACGATATATTCTATATTAGTAATATTCTTACCTCTAGTAGTAGGAGAGCGCTTATACTTATAGACCGTTACTATAGATTAGTTAAGGCCCTACCTAAGTTAGAAGTAAGTCTTATCTATATTATAGATATTATATAGCTTAATATTATAGAGCTTAATCTACCGCTTAAGTAGATCGAAATAATAGATAATCTCTAAGATATCTTATGTATCAATCCGGTCTTTCGTAATAGCGCTAATATTTAGTTTCTTTTAGCTCTAAGCTATAGCTATAGCTTATTAGAGTATATCCTTAGAGAATTTAGGTATATTAAGATAGGTGTATAGGTAGTAGAGCGCGATAGAAAATAGGTATTTAGATAAAATAGGCTTTTAGGATAGAAACCCTAACTCCTATAGGGAGGAGTAGGATAACTAACAGAACCTAGGTAATTAATTAGCCGTAAGAGGGTAGTGAAGTTAGATATCTTATCACTCTAGGATAATATCTATATTATTCTATATTTCTATCCCTACTATTTCTCTAATTCTCTAATTCTATCTAACTTACGAGGAGATAAAGCCCTAGAATTCTTATTCAAAAGTGTATATATCACCCTAAGATTAGTGATTACGCTTAACCTAGCTAGATAATAAATAGAAGAATATCTAGCTTAACTTATTTTATCTTAGATTAGGACTATAATTCTCACTAATTAGATTAGTTATATCCTTAAGTGCTTTTTCTCTCTATCTCCTCTTTAGCCTTCTCCTCTAATATTATTCCCTTTATTATATTCTCTATAATCGCTCTCGGGAGGCTTAAGATTGACCTAAACTATAAATAATATAGCTAATAACCCTAGATAATATCCGTACTATAGCTGACCTTACTAAGACTATCTTTACCTATACACCTTAAGCTAGGAGTGAATAGGCTTAGATCTTATAGCTAACTCCTAGATAAGACCTCTCTAACTAAAATATTAATAACTTCGATATCACGACCTTCAGCTTTTATTTTAAGAGAAAGGGACCGAGACTAGGCTTTATTATAAGCCTTAGCACTAACATACGCGCTTATATAGGGAATAAGAACTTTGCTATAAACGCTACTAATACTTAGGATTAGCGTAGGCTAGTTTCTAATTAGGGTTAGTAATAATACGCGTGTTATTCACATTAGGAATATTACGTTAAGGTTAACTAATATACTAGTATCCTCTCCTATTCGCTGCTTAAAGCCTAGCTATACTAGTTTTAGACCCCTTAAGCCACCGATATTATTAATAAGAACCTTAGGATTAAGATTTACGACCTAGCGTATAGACTCCTTAAGTGCACCGAGATTATATATAGCCTCTACGGCCTTAAGAACTAGCACTTTAATTTTAACCTAAGGCTATTACTTAAGTAATTCGTCTTTCACGGCTTATAGCTTTACTTCGTTCCGTCTATGTAGAATAACATTAAAGCCACGAGAGTAAAGCTCCTCGGCGAACCCTTTACCGATACCGTCGCTTACCCCGGTGATAAGAGCCTAAGCCGGAGAAGGGCTCTTCTTATACTTACCTAGGGAGGTAGGTCGAAGAAAGTAGTGATACGCAAAATATCTAATATTATTAAGAAGATATACGCTCTAAATACCGCTAAGTGTAGCGAAGGCAATTATAACTACTAGTTTATAGGCGAACTCTCGCGCGATATTTATAGTCGCTTCTAAGGATATTATAAGTATCGTTAAAGAGCACTAAATAAATAAGTACTAAATAGCAATTAGTTATTAATTAAGCAGAATATAGATAGAGAATACTCTCGTGTATGAAAAGATATAGACTTATACTATATACGTACTATAAGTAGGTAAACTAGCCGCGGTAGCGGTGTTTAGTCGTTGTGACGAAAGCTGGCGGACAGGATTGAACCTGGGACCTTCAGCGTGTCTTCGTGCTTTTCCCTCGGAAAAGTGGGGCGAAAGGACGCGGATGACGTTAGCCAGTCCGCGGGGTAAACAAAGCCTATCGGCGCGTCTTCGTAGTTTTCCTTCTTCTTCTCCTCTCTAGACTAGTTTCTTCGTTTAAATGCACCTGATTCGACCCTCCCGGCTACTTTCAGACTGGCTCGTGACATTAAACTAGTCTTATTAACCCTTTACATTTACTCCCGGTAACTAGATTCGAGCGAAGAGACGCGTATATAACGTGCTCTCCTACTACTCTAGGAACTACCCTTCACCTAACTAAGACCGAACGAACGAACCCGAAACCCGTTACACTAAGATAGCCGGTAACGTTAACGAACGCCCCCGTCGTGGTGGCAGAAGATCCCTAACCCTCGATAACACGAACGAAGAAATCCTAGATATAGATAGACTGCTCTAGTAGATCTAAAACGACCCCGAAACCGTATAGAAGATCCTTTATAAGCGTATAAAAGAAATCGAAGACCTAAAGGCCTAAATTACGACCCTAACCGCCGAATACTATAATAAAGTTACTAACCTTCATAAGTAGTTAGTAGCCTAAGAGGGAGCTACTGACTAGGACTAGTAGATAGAAGAAGAATACGCCCGCCTCTATACTAAGATAGAGACCCTTCGTAAGGAGCGTGATAGCTTACTTACGGTTATAAACCTAATAAAGACTACTCCTGTAGGACCCGAACGGAACGACTAAGAAACCTCCGTAACTTTAAACTTCGGTAATAAGAAATTAACTAAGATACCTAACCCTCCTATATTTAGTGATAGTAAGGAGGTAAAGTTTAAGGATTAGAAGACTAAAATAAAGCGGAAGCTCTTACTTAACGAGGACTACTACCTAACTAACGCTTACTAGCTAGTATACATAAGTAGCCGTTACGAAGGAAAGGTACTCTAATATATTAACCCTTATATATAGGAGGAAGTAACCGCGGCCTACTATACTATTTAGGATATTTTTAACTACTTATAGAGCGTATTTCACGACCTAAATTAGTAATAGGTAGCTCGCGATAAGTACTTTATACTTAAGATAGACCTAAAGTAGGATTTTAGTGACTTCCTAGCTAAATTTACCTACTTAGTAGAAGAATTAGACTAGCTAGTAGACCTCTAAAAGTATGACCTTTACCGAAAGCTACTAACGCTATTATAGAATTAGGTAATAATTAACGTAGGTTAGAACTCTGTTTCCCTTAATAAATTTATATAGAAGTACTAAATCGCTACCCGCCTAATCTCGTAGTAGATTACGAACCGCGCTAAGAACCGAAATAATAATAAGAGTAACTAAACTAGAGGAAATACCTTAAACCGTCCGAATTCGAATACGAACGCGAATAACTAAGATTAGAAGCCTATAAACTAGCTTAATAATAAGGAGAAGGCGATCCTACTAAAGGAGGGCTATTACTTTATTTACTAAGAATAAGGCTATATCTCTCGTAACTACCTATTAAAAGACCTAAAAGCTATTACCGCTATAGTAGTAAAATTAGAGAATAGAAATCGAAAGGAGCTAAAGGATATAGAAGCCGATAAGAGCGATAAGTTAGGAAAAGAATAAGCCTAAAGTAAGTCTCCCTTTTAGGCTCGATAGTGTTAAAAGTAGATTTACGGAAGCTATTATC
>JAMAGZ010000362.1:0-11474 GCA_023626575.1 Penicillium sp. PF1803
TTGTTTCCTGCGGGGAAGTGGGTCCGGAGTGTGCTGTCTCAACCAACCATAATATTTATGCATACCCGACGGGCCATTCATATATGTCGACATTATATTATATTAGTAGTATTAAAGACGATAACGAGATAATTAGACTAGGATTAATTTATATAGCGACTAAGAGAATTAGATCTAGAATAGTAGTAGAAATCCTATATACCTACCTCCAAGTAATAAGAATACCCTATATAGAATATTAGCTATAAGTAGAAAAGATTTAATTAGGTAAGATTACTATAGCTAATATTATAACCTTAGTTCTATAACTATTAAGTAGTATATTAATTCTACTAAGAAGATAGGTCTATAATTTGAAGTAAGATAGCGATAGATATATACTTAAATTCCGCGCTAGATAAGTAGTTTATAGTAACCGCTAGATACTAAGAGTTAATTTCTAGCCTAACGAACGATATACCCTAGTTATATTAGATACTATAGCGAAGCTATTCTTATTAATAGCGGTAGTTAGTAGCTATAAGGTATAGTAGTAGGACGTTATAGCCGCCTACCTTTATATAGCACTAAATAATAGAGTAATCTTTATAAAATAGCCTACTAAATATATATACTTTAGCCCTAATAATATTAAATACGTTTATCTATTAAACTAAGCCCTTTACAGATTACGCTAGGTAGGCTATTTATAGTATAGTATATATATAAAGGATCTTAACGATTTAGGTCTCGAACTATTAGAGTTAGAACTATATATTTATATAAACGCTAACTTTTCTATTTATATCCTAATCTACGTTAATAATATACTCACCATTAACGAAGAAGACGAGGCTACTAACGTTAGGTAAGGCCTAGTAGTAAAATAGAAGATAAAGGAATTACTATTTAATAGATTCCTAGGATACGATATTATACATAAAGGAAATATAATTCTTAATTAGTAGGCCTACCTTATCTACTTAATCCGTGAAGAAGGTCTATAGAACACTAACCCTATATTAATTCTAATAAACCTATTATAGAAAACCCCTAATAAGAAACTAAAATTAACTAACTATATAGATAAATTAAGATATATATAAAAGATAGGTAAGGTTAGTTAGCTATTAATTAAAATATATCCTAATATTACTTTAGCTATCTCGAAACTATAAAGACGATATACCTACCTAATAGAAATAGAGATATTAATATATAGAGACCTCTTATAATACCTCGCTAGTATAATTAACTTAGGAATCCTATTCAGAAGATACCCTACGAGAGGCCTAGAAGGCTATATTAACTCCTCTTACGGCGATATAGAGGATAGTAAATCTACTAAAGTATATATTTAGTTCTATATAGGCGCTCTAATATCCTAGTCTTCGAATAGATAGGAGATAGTTACGGTATTATCTATAATAGCTAAATACTATATAATAATACTAGTACTAAAAGAGGGTCTTAACCTAGCTAAGCTATATATAGACCTGAGCCTAATAGAATTATTAAACTAAGACGAACATTTTAAAAAGAACGCTCTATTACTACTTCATAGTTGTAACGGGCCAGGGCCCGGCGATAAACCATGTGTTATGGCCTTGCGTGCTCACGGTCAGGTAGAAGATCGGCGCGGGGTAGAGACACCGCCATTTCGCTCCCCTTTCCCCCAGGAAACGGAGCGAGTTCTCTTTCCTTCTTCAAGATTGTTGTAAACAGTTTGTGGCCTAGTACGATTGAATCAATTCTGCTTCAGCCCTTCACAATAGTGATTCCGATAATGCTATTACAATAGTTATGAATTCGAAGGTTATACCGAAGATAAATTAGATCAGCACCCGCTATTATTTAATTCGTGACTATATACGAAAGAATTTAATCACCTTAGTGAATATACCTAGCAAAGCTAATCCCGCCGACATCCTAACAAAGGCGAAACCTCATCTAGTAGAAGAAAACAGAACGAATTTACTGCACATGAGATCCCCTACGATTTAGGTGCCCCCATTAGCTAAACCAGAATGATAAACACTATTAAGCGAGCTGCTAGACTACCTGTTTTCCTTATTGTTGTGTGCTGGCCCTGCAGGGGGTGTGATGGAGATCCGGAGATCTCCCTCGGGGAAAATCCCCGGTCGGGTCTTTCCTGCAGGAGGTTTCCAGGGCCAGTGTTTGCCGGCCTATGATTAGGCCTTTGTGTTTCCTTTGTCGAGAGATTCTCCATAGTCGAATCCAGAGAGATTGTTCCTGCTTTCCCGCTTCCCTTGCGTAGATGGCCAGGGCCATCAACATGTATGTACGCGGATATACAGTTCTACGACAAAAGTTTCCGTAATTCCCCACACCCCATCAAAATATATAATCGCATTCCTAAATTCCTTTTCGAATTGTAATACCACCACGTAGTGGATTTGCCTAAAATTAATATATTTTATACAGTTGGACTAGTAGAATTCAAAAATAATTTTCAAAATGACTAGTATTTCGTGTACCACCCTTCAGCCTCAATCACTGCCTTTACACGCCGAGGCATAGAAATCAAGCAGTCAAAGTAATCCTGGCCTAGTTCCCTCCAAGCTTGCTTAATTAAACTAGAAAAGTACTAGTATTGCTGTTCCTTATTTCCAGAATATGATCCAACCTCTAGATCAATACGATATATCATTTCTTTGAGCTTAGCCCAAGCGTGTTCAATCGGGTTTAAATCCGGCGAATACGGCGGCCACTCGATGATATTCACACCATTTTCAGTAAACCATTTCTTAATGATTTTAGCCGTGTGAATTGGAGCATTATCTTGCATGAATAACTAAGTAGGATCTTAGTAAATATGCGGGATTTCAGCCTCTAAAATTTGCAAATATGACTTTGCAGTATAACCCTTTCGTTTCGAGGTCTCATCACGCTCTAAGAAATGAATATCGGAGTGACCATAACCCCAAATCGCACTCCAAACCATAATCAATAAAGCTTTAGACTTCGTGTACGGCTAAATAAACTCTTTTTTCTATTTCTCGCCGAGATAGTTGAGTCTAAAGCACCAAAGATCACGCTATCCTTTACCGATTTCGACAGAGCATTCATCCGACCAAATAATTGCTCGCCACTAGTCTTCAGTCTAATTTTAACGCGCTAAAGCCCATTCATATCGAATCTTAGCCACTTCAGGTGTTAATCGAGGCCTTTTTTGCGCACGCTAATAGCCGTAACCTGATCGTTTAATCGCTCGAAGAATAGTCGCGTTTAATGCATTAACTAAAGTTTGATGGCGAATTTCATCGTATAAAACAAACGGGTTTAATTTAATCAGCCGTAAAATATGTCGGGAATCCATTAGAGATAACACCATCGGTCGGCCAGAGCGCGCGAGGCTATTACCATCATGTCGTGCTGATTCTTTCTCGAGGGTATACTGCACTGTAGAAAGCGGCAGTTTGGCAGTCTTGGCAATTTGGCTTATTTTGCGACCGGCTAACTTCTGGCCAACTAGAATACCACGCTGGTAGGGTGACAGTTCATGGTTCGATCGACGATTAGGATCAATTGATCCTAATGGCGTTCTGGGGGTCATTGGTGGGTGGTTGAAAAAGGTAGGTTGTTGTGAGACGCGTCGCGTCGCGGAAAAATTACGGAAACTTTTGGTGGGGACTGTATATAGTTGAGGTAGCCTGCATATCGCTTTCGAGCGAGGGGTCAGGGTAAATGACATCAACCAACCAACCTACCCCGCAACGGACCGTCCAGGAGAAATTCTTTACCTCGACCTCCTATTCCACCATCGCTGCCAGAGCACTGTCTTTCCAAGGACAAGTTCTTAATGGCGTCACTCCGCTTCAACTGACCCAAAACGGCTTTCACTACAAACCATACCCAAGATTCGGGGGTCTGGCCTGCTGCTTTGCTTGTCAATCTTTCAAACGCCTAGACAGCTTCCAAAGTGCACCTTTCCGAGAGACTCAGCAACGACATATGGACAACTGCATATGGGAGGTTATTTACAGCGAGCTAAAACAACATCTCGAACCTGCCACCAGCCTCGAAATTCCAACCAACGCATCCCCTCTGCCTAGACAGCCAACTTCAAGCCACCATCCTACGGAATGCGAACCACCAAAAGAAATAACCACCAACGCCGGCACACAGACACCAACTCAATCAATACTAGCAGTCCCCGCTACAAAAGAGAATACTTCGGACACTAACCTCGACTCCTTCACTCAATCGCCGTCCGCCACAACCGACCTAGAACCACAAATAGCCCCACCAACCGACTCTCCACAGCCACCTCGCCCCAGAATCAACAAACGACCTATGCTTCTGTCCTCCAGCAATCTATCGTATCAGCGCCAGGATCGATTCCTTCGACACAAAAGCCTATCAGTCCCGAAACCCCCGCAAAATCCGTACTCACAATCGAAGATCTTCGCCGCCGTTTCCACAATAAGCCGTCACCGTTCCAGCTCGAGTATAAGCTAAAGCAACGTGCGACTAAAGGAATTCGAATCAACACTACCTCTGCAACACAGTCATTGTCCAAATTCTTAGCTTCAGCATTGCCCGCGTTCTCACGGTTCCTAACGGAAATGCAGCCAACATCGGACGCTTGCTGTCCGTCTCATCCGCAATTCCACCATAGCCGCGCCATGAGGGCAGCCTAATGCCGCAAAGGGCAACAAGGCCACGTCAGGCTTTACCAGGTGAGGCTCAAAGTTCACCGTCCAGGAAGTTTGGAACAATCTCAGGGATCAATCAGCATGTATTTAGAAAGTAGTTGTATCCTGCATATCGCTTTTAATGCGAGGGGTCAGGGTAAATGACATCAACCAACCAACCAACCGGCTGTACCCGATGGATCTCCAACCGGATTTCTGTTTTGGATTTTATATTTTTCCCTTTTCTGATTTTCTTGCGCCTTTTTGGGGCTACTTTTGGGTCTTTTTATCTCTCCCCCTGTCGCGCTCAGGGTGGAACCCTTGGGTGCGTTCATTGCTGGCCCCGCCGTACAGTATATGCACGAGCGAATGGTCCCAGTATTTTGTCGTTTTCCTGCCACTTTCGAGTTTTCTTTCCCCTCGTCCCTGTCCCGTTAACGGTAATTTATCGCATTTAACTTAGTATGTGTTTTGGGGTGTCCGAGACGGCCGTGAATTACGTTACCTGTTTTTATACATGTATGGGTTATCCTTCTAGTATAGTCAGTATCCCTCTTCTAAAAAATAGAAAATTTTTGTTTTCTTGATGTTTTAGGGGGGAATATGTCGTGTTCAATTTATTTTATTTTTTTTTTCAATTTTTCCAATTTCTATTTTGGTTGTAATATCCGAGTTCTGTATGTTGATTGTATTTCATGTTGAATACATATATTCAACACTGGGAGAGGTTCATACATTTTCTGAGCACTACCTAACCACTACTTCAAAATATCAGTTTTTGTTATAAATTTTAGTTTCTCTAGTGTCAACCAAAAGCTCCTTTTTTACTATATTTAAATATAGTCTTTATTTATCGAAATAATTGTTGGATAGCCCTACAGTTGGATATTTAACCTAACAAAGTCGCAATTCGCGACTCGCGAATTTGCGACAAATCTAAACAACACGCTAATACGCGACAACGTGTTGTAGAGTTGGTGGGTTCGCGTCTGCAGTACATTCAGGGGCCACATCTCCTAAACAGGACTATAAACTATATAAGGAATACGCAAAGTTTCACCTGAAATATTCATAAATTATGCAGCCCAGAATTCTTAGAAGTTTGTCTTGTTTCCAGTATACACATCTTTCGTGACCTTATACCATCACCTATCCAGCATATCATGTTCTTGAGATTTCTTCTTACCAGGCAGAGGGACAGATTCTATTGAGTCTACGGACTCGAACTACAATCGAATATCTCTAGCAAAGGGGTGGATTTGTTACACCGCCTGAGAAGCGTCCCGAGGGTCTCTTTCACTTATCCAAATTTACTGCCGGAAAACAAACAAAAGATTGTCGTCCAATCGACACATGCCCCATACCACGTGACCATACGTGATGGTTCTTTTTGCTTCTTCACCCTGACCTCTGAGCTCTCTCTCTCTTTCTATTCTGTCTCTTCGGCAATGTAAGAGCTTCGTTCCATGATCATTTGCTTCTCACTGGCGCTATGGTAAGACGGGCTGTATTGACTGTGAATGACGAGAGAAGAAGGGGAGAGGGGGGAGAAAGGATGCGGGTCTATCTACACAGTGAGGATCACCTGAACCCCTAACACCTAATAAACACGATCTCGTGGATCATCTTCCCCCCAGGCTGCCGCTATTTGTCTTGTCAAAACCTCAATTGCGCCCGAACTCCGCAGTCGTCGCTGATCCCAGATGACATATCCCCAATGCTGGAGCCCGTTTTCACCCATAAATTCAGTCAACCACTCTCCGGTAATATTGCTGTAGGTTTCTTTCCATATGAGTGTCCACGCAAGCGGAGGGTATTCACCAAATGGGTCATGAAATTGATCGCCCCGGAAGGGCAGGGGGGCCCGTTCCTGTTCTTTCAAGTCTTGGTCAGAAGGGGCTTCGTCACGCCGCGCGATCTGCGCCCCGCTACCTAACACATCTTCTCCAAGGAACCGTGAGTGGAGAGTGAGCTTTGACTGCATGATTGAAACCAGTTGGGAATGATCCTTAACCAGAATAGCGATCGTGTATAATAACTCGAGCCCTTGTGAAATTGTGCCTATCAGAAAGGAATCCCCTATATTAGTGATTAAGACTGTTAGTTTATGGTCACCCCGGAGGCCGATAGAGGTTTGGGGTTTGAGCGTACCTAGTGATTCCAGATCAAAAGCGCCATCAGGAGTAGGCGGTCTTTGCCCGTCGAACTTGGGATTCTCTTGATTCACGTCCCAGCTGATCTGGTCCAAAGTCTGTTGAAAGTTTGCCTTGGAGAAGAGAAACATACAAACGATCTCTTCGACCTCCCAGGGCTCAAAGCAAGATGAAAGCGCCTTGAGGATATCAATGTACTCGAAGGCACACATTGGCTGCCATTCCTTTTTATGAGGTCCAAGTCCAAAAAGATTACACCACATCTGGAAGCGATAAAGAGCCCGTGTCACCCGTATCTCTTCAATCTCACTGAGAGCATCCCAAGGGTCTGTAAGGGATGAATCTGTTTCTTTGGCGAGGTTGCCTAGAGCCCAGATAGTATATTGTCTGACCAAAGGAACAACGACCGAGTAGTGGAAGACTGCGATGGCGGCAAGTTTATCCATAGTAAGATTCTCATCGAGGATTGAGTGCTTTGGTAGTTTTCGGCGCACTTGATATGACTTAAGCACCTCGTAAACAGAATCCTGGGTTCGCGCATCCGCAAAGCTGACAGAGCCCGATTGACAGACGAGGCCGGCTTCGATGGTCGCGCCGCACAAAGCTTTGTCGAGGCATTGCGATAGCACCCAATTACGGTCGATCAGATATTGTTGATGATATGTGGGAGACGCGTGAACGAGGTTTTTCAATTCTTCAAACTCCAGCATGGTGAGAAGATAACGCCGAACCTCGGGAGGGAGATTTTCTAAAGGGGCGATTGACTCCATTCCGCATGAAGTTCCCTGATTGAAAAATTCCAATCGTAGTCGTACAAGAAAAGAGAACCCGAATGTGATTGAATGCAAGTTAGGCGGGAAGAGGTGCCCAGCTGACCTCAGGAGAATTACCCCGCTCATCTAATTTAGGACAAACACCAGCATCATTTCGGGCAGCTCACCGTACATACGCCCGGGCGAGCTCACGCACTTACCCATGATCCTCCACCAGTTCATTCTCAGAATAACTCTCTCTGCTTGTTTGTGGTCACAACCAGGAACTTAAAGCAGCCTTGCCCGGGTTGACGCCGGGCATATTTCAGCTCCATTTGACTGCAGAACAGTGACGAGTCAGATCTTTAGAAATGCGCCATGAGCCAAGGAGTTCCACAGGCTACATTTGAATATTTTTATTGTTGATTGTAGCTATACTTCTTGGCATGACCCGAGCTTCGACGTGGACCACTACCTGTCCGCCAGCTGGCTGATGGTCGGTCATGATTGGTGCCTCATGACGAGCGTGGATTGTACTTGGTCTATCTTGGAGATCTATCTACGCAAGGACTAACAAATAGAGACCTCGGGAGCTGTCCCATCTTTTGCTTTTAGCGGCTGAATAGGCACCATAAAGATTCCCCCCCCCCTTTTTTTGGGACATAACTTCTGTTCTTTAGTCACATTCGTCTCGCACCCAAATCACCACTCTTTTTGGTTTTGCTTCAAATCCTAGAACCTTGGAAGGCGTCCCAGACGTTCAGAATCTTTCAAACATGGACCCCTTGGGCGGTTTAGGCCCTGCCCTCTTCAAAAGTAGGGCGTCCTATGTGGAGACAGATATCATGAGATTGAAAGATGACTATGACTTCAACATGGCGAGAGTTTACAATCTGGAGGATTGGACGAAAGCCCTTCATCCACAGAGCTACATGGCGGCAGTCACGGCTTGGCCCGACGAAATGGTTCGAGCATGGAATAGCTACAAAGCCCTGGCGGATTTGATCAAGCCAAGTAAGGATGCTTACATGGATTGCTTCAGAAGTTTCGGCAGCTCGCCGACTCCTGCACAAAGCCTGCGGCTAGCAGAGTTGGCTATACAGTCGGGACAAGCTGCTTTGAAGTATCTAATCCCCAAACACCACAACATCACGATAAACCTCTTTTTTCCCCGAGTGATTCAAACCATACGCATTAACTAATAATTTGATCATATCTAGTGCCGGTGAGGCTCGAATCAACTTCCAAATGACGTATGTGGTTACATATAAAACAATCGAAAGCGTCAGATCACATCTCAAACAAGCCCGGGACTACTTGGAGAGTAGCAAAGGGAGTCTGAACCGCGCCAAAATGAACTATAAAGGTACTTTCGTATCCCTCGGCTCAATCGATATACTTAGAGCATATACCCCTCCAAGAGGTTCTTCGCTGACTCAATGGATATTAATAGCTCTTCAGCGTCATCTGGCCAGTATATAAGTTTACACGTAGCGGATAGATCTTCACATGGCTTGGGAGATTGGTCTTTCATTGTTTCTATATGTACCGATGGCGGATTTTGCAGATCTCATTCAGTCATCCCGTGATATTTTTTGGTTATACCTGTGTTTGGGTCTTTGGTTGGTGGCCCGAGATGTCAGGCTCCAAGCATAGTTGCACCCCGGAGACCTAGGGAGCTTCTCTCTTTTCTCTATCTGTCTCGCACAATACAAGTGAATCCACATTACATTCCGAGATTTCCTGTCTGTCTCCTTCGATAATCTACCCAGTATTTTCATTGATCTTTGTTGACGGTGCTGCTAAAGGTGACTACCTAGTCAACCCCACCAACCTTGGAACCCCCTGGGGCCTCTGTCGGGTGTTGGTCAGTGAGCCCATGCCAAGACCCCAAAACATCAATTCTCAATTTTCAAACCCATTCACCCCATCATAGGTATCTATCTGTGAATGTATTAACCCTGATTCGAAATGACTTCTCCCGTATCACTTTCTCTAACTTTCTTGTGGGCTAATGGGATCCTGTGCCAGTAATCTCTTTGCTGAGCATCCCTCCGAATCAATGAGAGGTTAAGGCTGTTTTCGGTCTAACGTCTGTTCTGCACCAGTGAAATACCAGTAATTGAGGATAATGGATTCTTGGTCTGGCCTATTACCCATCTCTTTGTGCCCTGAAACGAAGGAACGGAGTGAAGGGTATACTACAGCCATAACCATTCCCTTCCACCTAGAAGCAAAAACAAAAACATATAGCAGTGATGTTTCGCTGGTACTTACCTACCCAACTACTAACTCACCGGCGTGTAACTTAAGTGCGGCCAGTAGTCCGGTGGGTGCCGCCTGGGTGAGAAATGGGTGAGCGCCGCTTTAGCGTCGCGCGACCGGGGGTGATAAGGGTGAGTGTGTAATAGATAGGGTGAGAACCTGGTGATCGCCGGGTGAGATTCGCCTCTAGGTGTACAGCCACCACACAGACCCTCTCAGCTGAACCTACTCCGTAGGTATAGCTTTATTGGTCCCCCTCAACCTGGCTGAAAGAGTAGTCTCTTGGCACGCAGTTCTTAATCCAAACCAGTACTAAGGCAGACCTCAAAGTCGTCCTAGTCCAAGACGTAGAGCGATTTTATATTCCGAGGTAATCTTCAGCCATGAAAAATGTGGGTATTCAAGTTGGTCATTATGCTATGGATATTTGGCAAGTGGTTACTATCGAAGCTTTTAAGCTTGAAATACTAACAGGTCGATCGATCTGCATTAAAAAGTGGAGAGGGATCATCAATGTGTACATAAATGACGATCTTAATTCAATATATCTCGCGCTCGCGCTGTCCTCCCTGGCATTGTTTAACTCTATTCCTGACCTCAGAGATAAATAGGCGGTAAGTCTGAAATTCAGCACCACTGTACCCGACGTAATAGCCAGTTACTTCTTTCGGAAATCAGTTTATCATTCGTCATGATCGGCAGAGACAGCTCTCAGAAATGATGACTGGCATGTGCCGCACAGGCGGAGAAGGACAACGAACCTCACCGAGCAGATCAAGTTAGCAGGCGTCAAGCGGTCCACATGATTTGCAGAAACCCAGCAGTTAGGTCCATAAAATTCCACTGAATTCTCAGGAGGCATGTGTAATATTACGTTGGAAGATACAGTACCATACAAGGCGCATTTAACTGCGTCCCTCAATTAGATATGAGCTGCTCAATGGATTGATCCGCGCTAAGGTCTTGGCGGTGGGGCCGAGAAGTTTCCCACTTTAATTGCTTTACGAGCTGCATTGGCAGCGGCCTTTGGCCGCTGCTACGGGTTCGCAATGAACAGGAAGTTACGGAGAGCGAAGGAACGTAGTTCTTGATGAGGAAAAATGGCAGGTCAAATATTCAAATCACGAACTAGGAGAGCTTTTTCAAAGCACTTAGCGCTTCCGTCCGGACCGCGTACGGATATCCCAAGTGGACGGAGTCGGTGTGGGGGATTAAGGAACATGCGGCGACTGTGATGCATCTGTGTTAGTTGGTCGAGGAGAGATACCGACGGTGTCAAAATTTACAACGTCCAACCCCGACTGAGATTCAACGTGAGTTTCATAGTGAGTGTCAAGGAAGCCATCGTCAGCACGGTGTAAGGGGCTGTAATGCAGGACAGGGGGCCTGTCAACTAGGTAAGGAGAAGAAGATGTGCACGAAACAGTACTATTGGAACAAGACTGAATCTTGGAGATCCCCAAGTCAGAATCTCCTGTGATTAAATATAGAGCAGCTCGCGCTAAGACTTTAAATTAGAAAAGGCCACGGCACTAAATCTCATTATGTGTGAAAAGGTTAAGCCCTAAGGTCTTGTAGGGATCCCTATGTATATAGAGTGCGCTCTATGATACGCGCTATACGTCGTATAATAGGGAGGGCGCGGGCTTTAGAGCCTAAGGTATCCC
>JAMAGZ010000363.1:0-11005 GCA_023626575.1 Penicillium sp. PF1803
TCTCTTCTCCAAGCTTTTTGTAAACAGCATGTTGGCCTAGTTAGATTGAATTAAGTCTTACTTCAGCCCTTCACACTTCGATCACTATAGCGAACACCCACGTTCGATTAGATTCCTATCAAGATCCGCTAGATCCCTATATACGTAGGAGTTCCTAGTAATAAGACTACCGACGTTAAAGCAAAGTTAGCGGTAACGGGAGGTATAGAGGACAGAGCGGAATAACCCTACCCTAAGGGGTCTATATCCGCCGGTCGTGTCCTTCTAGTATCGACCGCAAAGCGTCGAGTACGGCGGCGTATTAAAGAGAGATAGGCACAAGAGTAGGCAGAGGAGCGAACTAGTAAGCCGAACTAGCGGTTAGTCGAAGTTCTAGATAAGAAGGTGCTTCGGTTATTCGAATCCCTTTCGAAGCCGTACACCTCCGTGTTGATCCAAATGCGCTCGATGCGGATCGCACTGAATCACTTTCTGTTCAAAATCAAGGCGGTCGAATCAGATGAGTGTTACTACAGTGAGGGGTCTTAAACACCGAGACATATCTTAATGCAGTGCCCGTTGTACGCTGATCTAAGGAAAACCTTCCTTGATAAGATCCGGATAACCGATCTTGGGGATTCGATAGATTACGATGCGATTGTATCGCACTCGTAGGCCACCCGCTACATAGCCGAATTCATGCTTTAAACAGGCCTCCTAGGACAGTTTCGATACGTCGAGATCGAACCGGAACTAACAGGCAACGAAAACGATCCACCAGGATGATCTAGCAGGCATAGGGGGTGAAGACGCTGGGTAGGAGGAACGCTAAACCCACGGCTAACCGAGAGGTCGTGGAAGAATATATCCAACATCAACAACGAACGCCACCAATCGAGAACGAAGCAGGAGAGATACCGGGGATGGAGGTGCAGAGGAAGCGGCAGGCCATTATGAGGGCGAAATGAGAGATATATCGTGGGACTGAGGGATGTGAGGGCGTTTTGGTACTGTTTTTGGGCTGATTTTATATGGCAGGACGCCGTTTTCCTATGTATTTACTATTTCATGCGCGTGGGCTGGCGTTCGGATCACTCTTGCTTCCGCCGGAGGAAGCGCCTGCATAACCATTACGCCACTAGTTAGGTTGCAACAGGTTAATAGAGTGTTGATTGATTGATTGATTGAACTATACTAGGGTAAAGGCGTATAAATATCTATACCCTATAATTACCTCGAACTACCACTATTCCGCCGATGATGAATTATTCACCTTAATACAGTCAGCGTTCATTAGTATTTGCACTGTAGTACCTTGGCACGCTAAGGGACCCGCTATTTTTTCTGCCGGAAGAACTTGAAAAACATCGATTCGTATACAGAACCCCTTAATAACTAGTGTGCGAGCCTTCGTACTTAGGAACCTACTTAACAACCTCCTCTACGCGGAGAGGCATAGTCTCTGCTAAATTAACAAAATCATGAATCCATCGCGTGGTAGTGTGAGTGAATAGGAAAGGTAGACGGTAGGTAGATGGCGGTGTGGACGGGAAGTACCACAGTGCAAATACTAATGAACGGCCACTGTATAGGACGTTCGGAGAGAAACCGTGAGCTAAACTAACGTATCTCCTCGCGCACGATAAACGCATGCGTATGTTAACTAAATATAAACTAGTCAGAAGCTAGTTATAGTTATTATAAACTAATCTATATATATAATAGTCTATATCGAGTGTGCCGGAGGCTCTTTCAAGAAAGGAAAGCCTGTATTCTCTAAGAAGAGAGCTGTGAGCCTCTATTTGGGATATACTATGAGCCGGTAAGCTAAGCGATTTATAAGTTATAACTGATTATTAACTATGATGGCCCTGACCATCTACGCAAGGGAAGCGGGAAAGCAGGAACAATCTGGATTCGACTATGGAGAATCTCTCGACAAAGGAACACAAAGGCCTAATATAGGCCGGTAAACACTAGCCCTAGAAACCTCCTGCAGGAAAGACCCGACCGGGGATTTTCCCCAGAGGGAGATCTCCGGATCTCCATCACACCCCCTACAGGGCCAGCACATAATAATAAGGAAAATAGGCAATCTAGCAGCTCGCTTAAAGGTTTTTATCTTTCTGGTTTAACTAATGGGGGCACCTGAATCGTAGGGGATCTTATATATAGTAAATTCGTTCTGTTTTCTTCGAATACTAGATGAGGTTTCGCCTTCGTTAGGATGTCGGCGGGATTAGCTTTGCTAGGTATATTCACTAGGGTGATTAAATTCTTTCGTATATAGTCACGAATTAAGTAGTAGCGGGTGCTAATCTAATTTATTTTCGGTATAACCTTTAAATTCATAACTATTATAATAGTATTATCGGAATTACTATAAAGTAGTAATAGAGCGTTCTTTTTAAAATGTTTATCTTAGTTTAATAGGTCTATTAGACTAAGGTCTATATATAGCTTAGCTAGGTAAAGACCTTCCTTTAGTGCTAGTGTTATTATATAGTATTTAGCTATTATAGATAATACCGTAACTATCTCCTATCTATTCGAAGACTAGGATATCGAAGTGCCTATATAGAACTAAATATACACTTTGATAGATTTACTATCCTCTATATCGCCGTAAGAGGAGTTAATATAGCCTTCTAGGCCTCTTATAAGATCTCTTCCGAATAGGATTCCTAAGTTAATTATACTAGTAAGGTATTATAAGAGGTCTTTATATACTAATATCTCTATTTCTATTAGGTAGGTATATTATCTTTATAGTTTTAAGATAGCTAAAGTAATATTAGGTTATATTTTAATTAATAGCTAACTAACCTTACCTATCTTTTATATATATTTTAATTTATCTATATAGTTAGTCAATTTTAGTTTCTTAATAGGGGTTTTCTATAATAGGTTTATTAGAATTAATATAGGGTTAGTATTCTATAGACCTTCTTTACAGATTAAGTGTATAAGGTAGGCCTATTAGTTAATAAGAATTATATTTCCTTTATGTTTAATATTATATCCTAGGAATCTATTAAATAGTAATTCCTTTATCTTCCGTTTTACTAGGCCTTACTTAATATTAGTAACCTTATCTTCTTCCCTAACGTAGTTCCCGGTTAACCTGATCACCCGGTTAACCCGATCACCCTACTACCATAAAAAATTCTTAAGTAGGATATCGTAACCGAAACACATTAATTAATCCTAAACTAGCGATTTTTACATTGATTGATCCTATGTCTAATCTACCCGTATCTACTATAGGTAGGAGGAGCCCTCTTAGCCGGTTAAATCGGCTAATTAGGCAGATCGACCTATTTATACGATACTACCTTATCAGCTTCTATAAGCTAAATTAGCTACTAAGCTAGCTATAGGCCCTCTTTAATTAATAGGCCCTCTTCGTGTGCGATCTGCTAAGTTAATCGAGTACGCTTTTAACGTTTCTTTTTATTCACTACGCGTAGATCGGCGTTCTCCTTCGCGAGTAACGTAGTGTTATATAGTGTAATATAGTGGCCCTTAATAATCTAATTAAGTATAAGTTTTAACGGTATAGGCGGGCTATATAATCGCTATTTTAGAAGCTCTTTAAGTATAGAAGCTTACTTTACTAGCTAAATCACTATTCGAGGCGTTTTTAGTATAAAATAGCTAGATCTACTACTTAGTTAGCTTAACGGTAGTGTAGGTATTTAGAAGGATATATTAAGCTTAGAGAGCACCCTTTTAGTATCGATTAGCACTATATTAGTAGTTACGAAGCTATTTCGAATGATATTTAGCTAGAAAGCTTCTAATCGTGCGTGAGGGTAGTTAGCTAGAAAATTAAGCTTATTAATATAATTATAACCGGTTTATGCTAGATCGCTTATAAAGCGACCGTACGCACGCTTAAGCACTATAAAGCACCTAATATTAAGCGGTTAAAGTAAGTAAGACGAATGTAAAGGTATATAGAGTAGTATAATATTATTTTTAGTATAGATTTAATCGAATTAAGGTATAAGGTGGCTATTATACCTATTAAGGATTAATAGATAAAATCGCCCTTATACGCGCGAAGTAGTATATAGAATAAAGATCTTTTAGAGCTAGCGAAGGCTAATTTTATAAGTAGTCTAGCTATTATTCGATACTTCGATCCGCTAATCCTTAGGTAGATTCGTTTCGAACTAACTAGCGATATGAACCTTACCCTTAAATATAATATATAGTAGGAGCGAATACCTATTAGCGTATATCGTCTCGATTATACTAACCTATTCGCGATTTCCTGGTTATATTAACTTTACCTAACTATAGTAATTAGCTCGTGTAATCACCTTTTACGCTAATATAAGGCCTATTACGAATCCGGTCTTATTAAAGTTATAGATATCCTCTAGTTAGATACCGTTCTCCTTAATCGCGTGTTATACTATTAAAAACCACTCTTTTATAGCCTTTAGATCCTCGTTTAGAGCGCGCTAGTAGTTATACCGCCTAGAAAAGCGTGATCGAAGCTTATCACGCCTATTAACGAACGAAGATGACTAGTTTTTACTACTAGGTATCACTAGGCGTAGCTACTAGGATATTAGCTATTTCGCGTATAGTAGAGGGCCTAGGGGGTGCACCACGCGTATCTATAGAGATAATCCACTTAGCTAGAGAATCCTCTTTATAACGTAGTTCCCGGTTAACCTGATCACCCGGTTAACCCGATCACCCCACCACAAATCGCGTCTTCCTACCACCCTACCTAATTCAACCACCTACCATGCCACCAAAACGCTCTGAATCCCGGCAAAAATTAGCCAATCAAGAGGGTAGAATCCAACTAGCCCTCTAAGATATTTAGCAGGGTCGCATCAAATCCTTACGCGCAGCAGCGAAGCTATACGAAATACCATACACTACCCTACACGCGCGCTCTTCGGGAACATCCTCACGCGTCGATACACGCTGGCATAGGCATAAATTAACTCAATATAAAGAGGATTCGCTAGCTGAGTGGATTACCTCTATGGATACGCGTGGTGCACCCCCTAGGCCCTCTACTGTGCGCGAAATGGCTAATATCCTACTAGCTACGCGTAGTGATACCTTACCACCTACTATTAGTAAAAACTAGTTATCTTCGTTCGTTGATAGGCGTGATGAGCTTCGATCACGCTTTTCTAGGCCGTATAACTACTAACGCGCTCTAAACGAGGATCTAAAGGCTATAAAAGAGTGGTTTTTGATGGTATAACACACGATTAAGGAGAACGGTATCTAACCGGAGGATATCTATAACTTTAATAAGACCGGATTCGTAATAGGCCTTATATCAGCGTAAAAGGTGGTTACACGAGCTAATTACTACGGTCGGGCAAAGTTAATATAACTAGGAAATCGCGAATAGGTTACTACGATCGAGACGATATGCGCTGATAGGTATTCGCTCCTACTATATATTATACTTAAGGGTAAGGTTTATATCGCTAGTTAGTTCGAAACGAATCTACCTAAGGATTAGCGGATCGAAGTATTAAATAATAGCTAGACTACTAATAAAATCGGCCTTCGCTAGCTCTAAAAGATCTTTATTCTATGCACTACTTCGCGCGTATGAGGGCGATTTCGTCTATTAATCCTTAATAGGTATAGTAGCCACCTTATACCTTAATTCGATCGAATCTATACTAAAAATAATATTATATTACTCTATATACCTTTATATTCGTCTTACTTACTTTAACCGCTTAATATTAGGTGCTTTATAGTGCTTAAGCGTGCGTACGGTCGCTTCGTGAGCGATCTAGTATAAACCGGTTATAATTATATTAATAAGCTTAATTTTCTAGCTAACTACCCTCACGCACGATTAGAAGCTTTCTAGCTAAATATCATTCGAAATAGCTTCGTAACTACTAATATAGTGCTAATCGATACTAAAAGGGTACTCTCTAAGCTTAATATATCCTTCCGAATACCTACACTACCGTTAAGCTAACTAAGTAGTAGATCTAGCTATTTTATACTAAAAACGCCTCGAATAGTGATTTAGCTAGTAAAGTAAGCTTCTATGCTTAAAGAGCTTCTAAAATAGCGATTATATAGCCCGCCTATACCGTTAAAACTTATACTTAATTAGATTATTAAGGGCCACTATATTACACTATATAATACTACGTTACTCGCGAAGGAGAACGCCGATCTACGCGTAGTGAATAAAAAGAAACGTTAAAAGCGCACTCGATTAACTTAGCAGATCGCACACGAAGAGGGCCTATTAATTAAAGAGGGCCTATAGCTAGCTTAGTAGCTAATTTAGCTTATAGAAGCTGATAAGGTAGTATCGTATAAATAGGTCGATCTGCCTAATTAGCCGATTTAACCGGCTAAGAGGGCTCCTCCTACCTATAGTAGATACGGGTAGATTAGACATAGGATCAATCAATGTAAAAATCGCTAGTTTAGGATTAATTAATGTGTTTCGGTTACGATATCCTACTTAAGAATTTTTTGTGGTGGTAGGGTGATCGGGTTAACCGGGTGATCAGGTTAACCGGGAACTACGTTATTAAGTCAATTTATGCCTATGCTAGCGTGTATCGACGCGTGAGGATGTTCCCGAAGAGCGCGTATATAGGGTAGCGTAGAGTATATCGTATAGCTTCGCTGCTGCGCGTAAGGATTTAATGCGACCCTACTGAATATCTTAGAGGGCTAGTTAGATCCTGCCCTCTTGATTAGCTAATTTTTGCCGGGATTTAGAGCGTTTTAGTGGTATAGTAGGTGGTTGAATTAGGTAGGGTAGTAGGAAGACGCGATTTGTGGTGGGGTGATCGGGTTAACCGGGTGATCAGGTTAACCGGGAACTACGTTAGTCATAAGTATATTATTAATATAGATTAGGATATAGATAGAAAAGTTAATATTTATATAGATATATAGTTCTAATTCTAATAGTTTAAGACCTAAATTATTAAGATCCTTTATATATATACCCTATTATAAATAGCCTACCTAGCGTAATCTATAAAGGGCTTAGTTTAATAGATAAATATATTTAACACTATTAAGGCTAAAGTATTTATATTTAATAAGTTATTTTATAAAGATTACTCTATTATCTAGTACTATATAATAATAGGTAGCTATAATATCTTATTACTATACCCTATAGCCGCTAACTACTATTATTAATAAGAATAGCTTCGCTATAGTATCTAATATAACTAAGGTATATCATTCGTTAGGCTAAAAATTAACTCCTAGTATTTAGCGGTTATTATAAACTACTTATCTAGCGCGGAATTTAAGTATATATCTATCGCTATCTTACTTTAAATTATAGACCTGTCTTTCTAGTAGAATTAATATACTACTTAGTAGTTATAGAACTAAGGTTATAGTATTAGTTATAGTAATCTTACCTAATTAAATCTTTTCTACTTATAGCTAATATTCTATATAGGGCGTTCTTATTACTTAGAGGTAGGTATATAGGATTTCTACTATTCTAGATCTAATTCTCTTAGTCACTATATAAACTAATCCTAGTCTAATTATCTCGTTATTATCTTTAATACTACTAGTATAGTATAAACTATTATCTTCTTATAATATTATAGTACCTTTTATAGGATATCTTATTATTCTATAGTATTACTTACGTAGTTATAGTGCCCTCTATAATCTCTAGGTTAGTTTAAGGGAGGAAGATTTCCTAGTCCTTTAATTTAGTGTATTTAGTATAATTAGGGGTTTCTTAGGAATTATTATTATTAGGTCTATAGATAATATTTCTTTTTCTAAGGTAGGTTAAGTTAATAGAGATAATAGTTCTATATTTAATAGTATATTTATTTTAGTAATTAAATTAGTAATAGTTAGGATAGGTATATATTAATATTATTTATAGTATTCTTCTATAGGTAGGTTTTCTACGGTTAGTAATAGTATATTAGGATTATATAAAATATTTAAATTATATAAATCACTAAATAATCGTCTTATTAGTGTCTTTAGTTATAAACCTCGTATAGTATATAGTTTAATATTATAAGGTAAAGGAATTATAGCCTTCTAGATCCTAGGTTAGCGTAGTTAGAAGGAAATTAAGGTAGTTTCTTAGTTCTATTAAAATAGTTAAAATCACGAATATAATAAATTTAGTAAATATAGAAGAATTAGTAATTAACGCTCTATCACTAATACTAAACTTAGTATAACTAGTATAGTAGCCGCTATTATCTATATATTACTTTATATAATTATTAGATTTAAAATTCGTATAGGTATTAGTATAGTATAATTAATTTTATAGCTATTAATTAGTATTATATTTAGTTAATTTAAAGCTCTTTATAAAATTAGGGTAATTAGTTAGGTAATTAGTACTATTAATTATATTTAGGGTTATCTTCTTCGTCTTAGTTAGTTTAACGGTAGTTCTTATAGTTATATTTAGGTAAGTGTAGGTATTCGTGGATTAGTTTTAATAATGTTTTTCCTATAAACCGTTATCTACTAAGGGAATTAATCCTTTTAGGTTTCCTACGCGATCTTATTAGGTTTAATTAGTTTTAGGATCTTTCGTAACGGTAATAGTTCTTCCTAAAATATAATATCTCTCTAAGCCACCACCTATTTCTTCGAAGGGTTATAAATTTAACAGATATAGCTATTCTCGCCTTTATAGCCGATAAGATAACTAATCTATACTCTTAGGGCTATCTTATTTCCCTATATATGATATTCCTTTAGAATATAAATATATACCTTAGAATACTATACTTAGAGAAAGCCTAGGTTAATTAGGCCTAACTATCGTAGGTTTAGCTCTCTATTCTAGATTTTAATTAGTAATTCCTATTAATTTAGTTAACGGATTCTGTTAAGGATATATATTAACGCGATTACGGCTTCGGGCTATAGAAATATTAGTACTTTAGGAGTAGAAATTATTAAGGTTCGTGTAGATTACATAATAATATAGCTAGTAAATTCTACTACGTTATTCTATTTATATATATATAGTACTAATAGAGATATCGTTATACCTTTACTCTCTATCTATACTATCTATATATAGAAACCGAGATCTCTATCTAACCTAACCTTAATTAGCTAGTTATAAAGGGCTAAAGCAGAATTGATTTAATTATACTAGGCCACAAAATGTTTACAATAATCTTAGGGAAGGAAAGAGAGCTCGCTCCGTTTCCTAGGGAAAAACGGGGGCGAAAAGGCGGTGTCTCTACCCCTTACTACTCTTCTGCCTAATCTATGCCTAATACACGTAAGGCTATGCTATATAGTTTATCGCTAGGCCCTAGCCTATTATAGTACCTCCGTCCTCACTCTGATAGTGGTTATTATAATATCCCTATCGCTATTAACTATAGGGCTACTTATGCCTAGGATAGGGCTAAAACGCTCCTTATACTTCTCGAGAGCCTTATAATCACGTATAGAATCTAGCGGTTCCTATATAGTCTCTACGTATCCTACTTATTTCACTAAAATCTCTAGTCTAGACCCTCGCCCTACCTTACGCACTCTATAGTAGAGAATTTCCTCTACCTAGTATTCTAATTCGCCGTTAATAACTAGGGGAGGTAGCTACGAATCGTCTATGATTTATAATAGAAGAGGGTCCGTAGTAGCCGGCTAGATTAGGTCTATATAGAACACTAGGTATACCCCGGTTAGTATATTTAATCGTACTATATATAGGGAGGGTACCCCTAGATAGTATACTTTACGTATATCTAATCTAACTTCTTTAACTAACGTTAGGATTAGATATTCCTTAGGTTTAGCTAAACCTAGTCTCCTTCTCTATAGATTAGGGCTACTTATCACGATCGGTTCGCCTACTTTTACTATTTATCCTATACTATTATAATTATAGCTTACGCCTAATTAGTATCTTAGAGCTATTTTACGAAGATTTCGCTAGCTCGCCTTAATCTAATCGTCCCTTTAGTAATATTTATAACCTTAATTCTAATTAGGTTAATATAATACCTATATAAGAAGAAGAATAGTAATATCCTAGTAGATACTATATCTTAGTTATTAATAGTTATCGCTATAATTAGAAGGAGTAGCGCCTAATTATCTTAGGTATAGGAGGTAAATACCTATAAGACCCTTTCTACCTCTTAGTTTATATACTTAGTTACTCTATAGATAGAATATAGTAGTGAGATAGCGTTAAATTAATAGCTTTTCGTAGATAATTCCTTAAAAACTACTTATAAACTATAGTCCTTAATCACTTATAATCTATAGTGATAGATTATAGTATATATAGAAATACTTTAAGAAGGCCTTTATTACTTATTCTACTATAGTTTTAGCTATACTAACTAAAATAATACCCTTTATTAACTAGTCTATAATTACTAAGAGGTTCGTAGCTCTATCCTCTTTTAATAAGGGTAATTTAGTGATAAAGTCTATTAAGATTTTAGCCTAGATTCACTAAGGAATTAGTAGTATTTTTAATAAGCTATACTTTATATCTCGTTATATTATACTCCTACTATAGATAGCGTAGTTTTAAAGGAACCTTTATATATCCTTTACCGCTCTTAGCTAGAAAAACTACTAAGATAATATTATATATATAGCGTCTTAGCCTAGGTAACCTATTATATAAGAGTTATATACCTTTTAGACGATCTTTATATATAGCGTTTCGCTCTTAGGAATCTAGACCCTTTATCTAAAGTATAATAAACCTCTTTTATCTAAATAATACTTAGAGAGGCTAGTTTTTATACCTATTTTAGTAGCGACTTAATATTCCTTATTCTTTAGCGCTTTTAAGTATACTTAATATATTACGTTAGTCTATTAAGCCTATCGCTATTTATCCTATAACTCCTTTTCCTTAAATAATAAGACCTTCTTATTAAAATCTAATATTATATCTTATCGCTAATATATAGTCGCCTAGTATAAACTATAACCTTATTAAATATCCTTTAGAACTAATTTAATAGTCTTTCGTTATCGAAGCTATATAGTATATCCTATT
>JAMAGZ010000364.1:0-10866 GCA_023626575.1 Penicillium sp. PF1803
TAAGGCTATAGGGATACCTTAGGCTCTAAAGCCCGCGCCCTCCCTATTATACGACGCATAGCGCGTATTATAGAGCGTACTCTATATATATAGGGATCCCTATAAGACCTTAGGGCTTTACCTTTTCACACGTAATAAGATTAGTGCCGTGGCCTTTTCTAATTTAAAGCCTTAGCGAGCTGCTCTGTATTTAATCGTAGGAGATTCTGACTTAGAGATCTCTAAGATTCAGTCTTATTCTAATACTACTATTTAGTGCACATCTTCTTCTCCTTACCTAGTTAACAGGCCCCCTGTCCTATATTACAGCCCTTTACACTTTCGGCTACTTTCAGACTAGCTATCATTATCTTGATAAGAATATCCCTCCACGGTAGATCATTAGCTTAATTAAAAAGAGTGATCCTACTATTTTAATAACACCTATAGACGTATATAACCTTAGAAAATCGTTTCTACGTGAATAACTTACTAGCCGTACGTTAATTTAATATATTCAAGATTAACTTCTTACTTATTAGTGGAAGTTTACATTTAAATAAGATATAGAGGGCTATATTTCTTTTTTTATGTTCGCTTCTCCTTAATTAATTCGATATACTAATTAATATAATAGGGTATTCGTTCTTAAATATACATATAAGATAAACCGATATAGAATGCCGTTACTATATATTATCGGTGTATCACTATTAAATATAACGTTTAGTATTACCTTATGCTTTATAAAAAATAAATAGGAAGAATCTTATAAATAGGTATTAAAAACCTTCTTTTTATAGCTTAATCCCCTAATACCTTAATCACTAGTGATTTATACTAATCGAGATCTTACTCTATTAGGTGCATTACGCGATAATTACCCTACCTAGCCGCATTTACTTTGTATTTAGTATATTAATAAGAATATTACCGCAAAAGTGAAGCAATACTTTACTATAAATAATACGTGAGATGAATTTAACTAGGGTTAGCAGAACCTTATTAATTTACCTACCGAGGATAAGTATTGTCACGAGCCAGTCTGAAAGTAGCCGAAAGGGTCGAATCAGGTGTATTCAAACGAAGAAACTAGTCTAGAGAGGAGAAGAAGAAGGAAAACTACGAAGACGCGCCGATAGGCTTTGTTTACCCCGCGGACTAGCTAACGTTATCCGCGTCCTTTCGCCCTACTTTTCCGAAGGAAAAGCACGAAGACACGCCGAAGGTCCTAGGTTCAATTCCGTCCGCTAGCTTTCGTCACATTACCCCCTCCTTCAAAAGGGCCTAGCCCTATAGGCCTTAGGTCTATTCTGATCTAGCTAATTAGCTGCTCTTATCGTTATCCGGGTGATCTAGTTCGAATCGATCGGCTAAGGCTACTTCCGTCTATATATTTAATCGCTTCGGGGGTCCTAGAGCTTCCGGGTGCGCATTATGAAATTATAAAAGCTTTTAGGGCGTATTCTTAAAATTTCGTGCTAGATACCACGTTCTATCGACTTTATCGCCCTATCTAAGCTATTTCACTCGATACTATAGCTTCTGATAGCGCTTACGCGCGGCTAGGACTTTATTAACCTCCTATTCTTACTCTTTATTTACTACGATCGGCTATAGTGAATTAGCTATCTATCCTAGTAGCGGCTTAGTGCGAGCGGTTAGCCTTAGCTTCTTAGGCGCGAATACTAGGTATACTTAAATCGAATCTAGTAGCTTAAGTTTATAGGCGTTTCCTACCTTCCTAATAATATAATAAGGCCTACTAGCCTAGTCTAATAGCTTTCTCCCTAGATAATTAGTTCTCTAGTTCTTTAAGGTAATATACACTTAATCGCCTATATTAAAATCTTCTTTCTATTTATATGTATCTACTTACTAACGTTAGCGTTCTTATATAGAGGTAGCTCTTCGCTATATCTCCTCCTAGATCTCTTATTTTTTATTAGTATACTCCTATATATTATTATTTTAAGGTTTATTAGTATCTAGTTATAGCCGTAGCTAGATCTACTTAGTCTAGTTAATATCCTTTAGTAGCTTCTAATTAAAAAACACTCTAAGCTTATATCCCTATTTAACGAAAAAGAGGGATATACCTATAGTTTCTTATAGGAGCGCCGCGAAAGTAAAGTCTATCGAACTTAAGATAGTTATCACAAGTCCGCTTCGTGCACTAAAGTGTAGTGCACGGTGTTATGTAGTGTATAACCTTAAGACAGGGTTGTACGAGTTAAAGGGGTCGTGCAGTCTAATAGAAAACCCACGATTATAGAAGAGAAACACTGATCAAGAGAGAAGATTGACTTAGGTGTAAAACTTGTTCAATTTAGCTATAGGAAACAGGTAGTATTTATAACTTTAGGTACATAGTAGAATATCATAGAAAAATAATTAACAGAAACATAAATAAACTTAGGGGCATACGAGAGTGTTAGGAAACTCGTTGCTTTTCCCTACGATGTGATAGTTAAGATCTATCATCGTTAACTTAGCTAATCAGTGCATTAGGAGTGCATTCGTAGTCGAGGTGGTTTCCTACGGAGAAGTAGATCCGGAGTGTGCTGTTCTAACTAACCATAATATTTATACATACCTGACGGGCCATATATATATATTAATAAAGTCTACTATTACTAAGTAATCTAATTAGTTATTCTAATAGGAGTTTATAAATAAGCGTAATCGCTAAGCTATATACTAATTAGTAATCTCGCTCTACCTATTAGTCTAGGAGTAATATACTATTAAAAGCTTTCGTTTAATTCCTAAGATCTAATAAAACTCTTTCTAGAACTCTAATATAAACTATAGGCCTTAGTTAGAGATAATTAATTTAGGGAGGCCTACCTAACGATAGATATAATCTATAAAGAGGTAAGTAGTTCCCTTTATATTAACCTCTTTCTAATAAGGTATTAAGATAGGTCTTTTAGTTAGTTAATCTACGAAAATATATATATTATTAAATCCTCTACGATCTTTAGGAAACGAATAAAAGTCTATTATAATATATTACTATAGCTAGCCTAGGATTAGTAGCGGCTACAGTAGCCCTAGGGCGCGGTCTCTCTAAGCCTTTATCCGCTTATAGATCTAGTAGTTATTAATATATCTCTTTATATCGTTATTTATACTTAGCTAAAAGTACCTAGCTATAAGTATTTATTAGGTCTTTTCTTACCTAGGGTAAGTAATTAATAGTTATTAGTAGATTTTATCTAGTAACCTTACTCTTAGATCTCCTTCTTTTAGCATTATAAGTCTCTTATTATAGAGGAGTAGACTATTTTCTAGCTTCTACTTACTTTTACCCTCTTCCTAAGCCTATTCACGCTATTCCTATAATACTTTACTTATTTAGTTAACTATAAGCGCTTATTATATAATTAGTAAAAGTAAGATAGATAAAAGTAAGGTAGTATTACTAATTTATTTACTTTTAGTAACTTTAGTTATTACGTTAATATTATCTAGGTCGGTTCTATACTCTAAAAACTCTCTTAGAAGTATTACTTATTTTACTTAAGGCTTCCTAATTATATCCTTTTATAATAGGGTATCTACTACTATATTATCCTTACTTAGCTAGTAACGGATAAGGAATCTAAAACACGAGAGATATTCTGTGAGATATCTAGAAGATATCTAGAAAATATCTGGAAGATATCCAGATATTATTAAGGGCAAAAATGCCTAAACCGTCAGAAAGCCAGACTCACCTACAATAGATGAATCTCTATAAGCTTCATGCTATACCACGGCTACTACTATCCAATCGGATAATCAGGCATAAAAAGACGCATACAATAGTTATACCACCTACATCACTATTATGGTCAATTACACTATACAACCTGCAAACAGCTATTGCATTATATCATTATATAATCTAGATCTATTTAGATCTATCACATGCATGAAATACGTTTGATATGTTTGCATAAAAAATTAATTATAAAAATGTCCTACTATTCCATGTTATAACACATATGTTGAATATACAGAAGTATAAGCATTACAATCAACCAAGCTCCAGTCCTACCATACTTTCCTCTTATTCTTCCTACCTATGTAATATTAGCTTGCTCACATATTCCCCTTAGTATACCTAGTAAGCGTTAAGTATCCTAGTTATTATAAAGTATTAGAAAGATTAATAGTCTATCTAGATACTAAAGCGGTTAAAACTAATACTTCTAATAGCTACCTTAGAGTTATATTATTATAAAAGGGCCTAGATAGCTTATAGTACCTTATTATATTCTTCTTAAAGACTATAAGCCTTATAGAGGTAGTATACTATATATATAATAAGGAGATACTTATGATGATTAGAGCTTTAGAAGAGTAGCGAGCTAAACTAAAGGGTTTATTCTAGCTTAGTATAAATAGATCGTAATATATTAAAATAGGTATAGTTATTAGTCTCTTTTTTAATTCCTAGAATACCCTCTAATAAGCTAAATCCTACTAAAAGGGTACCTCCTTATATATTAACCTATAAAGGGGCTTCGCGATCTTACTATAGTCCTTAATAAATCGCTAATAAAAATTATATATACCTAGGAAAGACTATATACCTCTAACTATTATTAGTAGCTCCTACGCTTTAATTACTTTAATCTTAGCTAGGTCTACCTAGATACTATCCGTTCTAATAATAAATCCTAAGAACTTCGTCTCCTATATATAAAATTTATACTTTTATACTACTACTTAAAGGCGTACTACTCATAATTACTTTAGAATAGCTTTAATATAAGCGATATACTACTTTTCGTCTCTATCTATATAGATTAGGATATCGTTAATAAAAGCGGTATAGAAATCGTCTAGGTAGTTACTAAGCGTATAGTTAATATACTATTAAAAAGTTATAGGTCCGTTTATAAGACTAAACGGTATTACTTTATACTTATATAATCTATAACGCGTCCGAAAGGTAGTTAAATCCTTATAATCTAGGTATATTTAAATTTAGTGAAATCCTTACTAGATATCGAGCTTTATAAACTATTTTACCTTACTAACCTACTACACTAAATTATCGATTAACGGAATTAGATATTAATCCTTTTTTATTAGTTTATTTAGCTTCTAGTAGTCTATATAGAAGCGTAAGCCTCTACTTAGCTTTATTATTATTAGAATTAGTAAAGCGAACGGGGCTATTAAGAGAATAATAAAACCTTTCGCTAGGTTTTATATAATATAGTCCTTAGTAAATCTTAATTCTTCTTCGCTTATCTTATAGAGAGGATAGTAGCCTAGCTATATAGCTCTATCTAATTTAATTTAGTAGTTAGGTATACCTCTTAGTAGTAGTAAGGTATTTAAATTAATCTTTAAGAAGATATTAACTTTATTATAGTAGTACTTCGGAATCTATATATAAATTTCCCTAGCCTTAAACGCTCGCTTAGGATTATATATTTCGTTAAGGATCTTATTAATCTACGCTAGCGAGGTAATAAAGACGTTTATGCCCTCCTACTATATATATTAATAGAAGCCTACGCCTCTAATTACTACGATTTTAATCTCCTTATAAAGAAGTTAGTCCGCTACCTTCTTAGTAGCCTTTCGGAGTAATATAATCGATTTATTATAGATTATATATTTTATCTTCTTAATAGTATCCTCTTAGTAATTATTCCTATAAGTATAGCGGATCTTATAGATTTACTTCTATTTATATACTTTTATCGCTCTATCTTATTAATCTATATTCCTCTAATAGCTCTTATTTAGCTTCGGCTACTTTAGAATTATTCGCGGTACTAACTTCGCTATATCTATCTAAACTACCTTATTATAAGAGGGTTTATTAAGCTATAAAAGTCTCTAGTTTTTATAATCTAGGAGGATATTATACTTCTTAAACTATATTCTTCTAAGGATTATATCTTAGTTACTAATTTTAGTTACTAATATAGGCTATTACGTCTATATATAGCTATTAATTATTAGGGTTAGCTTTATAGCGTATATAATTAATTCTACTAGTAAGCTATTAAACCCTATAATAGGGTATATATAAGGTAGTTAGATTATCTATAGGCCTAAGCCCTTAATTATTAAAATCGCGATACTTTCGTCTAAGAAAATATAATTATCTACTCTAGTATCTATAAGGTAAGAAATATTCACTATTTATCTATTAATAACTACTCTAGCTTAGAAGGTTAAACTATCCTTTATAGGGGATAATAACTTCTATAAATCTACTTTTAACACTATTAAGCCTAAAAGGAAGACTTACTTTAGGCTTATTCTTTTCCTAACTTATCGCTCTCGTTAGCTTCTATATCCTTTAGCTCCTTTTAATTTCTATTCTCTAGCTTCGCTAATATAGCGGTAATAGCTTTTAGGTCTTTTAATAAGTAATTACGAGAGATATAGCCTTATTCTTAGTAAATAAAGTAATAGCCCTCCTTTAATAAGATTACCTTCTCCTTATTATTAAGCTAGTTTATAGGCTTCTAATCCTAGTTATTCGCGTTTATATTTAAATTTAGATAGTTTAAGGCGTTTCCTCTAGTTCGGTTACTCTTATTATTATTTTAGTTCTTAGCGTAGTTTATAATCTACTATAAGATTAAGTAAGTAGCGATCTAGTACTTCTATATAAATTCACTAAGGGAAATAGAGTTCTAACCTACGTTAATTATTACCTAGTTCTATAATAGCGCTAGTAGTTTTTAGTAAAGGTTACGCTTTTAGAGGTCTACTAGCTAGTCTAATTCTTCTACTAAGTAGGTAAATTTAGCTAGGAAGTCACTAAAATCCTACTTTAGGTCTATCTTAAGTATAAGGTACTTATCGCGAGCTACCTACTATTAATTTAGATTATAGAATACGCTCTATAAGTAGTTAAAAATATCCTAAATAGTATAGTAAGCCGCGGTCGCTTCCTCCTATATATAAGGGTTAATATATTAGAGTACCTTTCCTTTATAGCGGCTACTTATGTATATTAGCTAGTAGGTATTAATTAGGTAGTAGTCCTCGTTAAGAGCTTCTACTTTATTTTAGTCTTCTAATCCTTAAACTTTACCTCCTTACCATCGCTAAATATTAGAGGGTTTAGTATCTTAGTTAATTTCCTACTACTAAGGTTTAAGGTTATAGAGGTTTTTTAGTTATTCCGTTTAGGTCCTATAGGGGTAGTCTTTATTAGGTTTATAACTATAAGCAAGCTATCGCGCTCTATACGAAGGGTCTTTATCTTAGCCTAGAGATAGGTATATTCTTCTTCTATCTACTAGTCCTAGTTAATAGCTCCCTCTTAGGCTATTAACTACTCGTAAAGGTTAATAACTTAGGTCTTTAGGTCTTCGATTTCTTTTATACGCTTATAAAGGATCTTCTATATAGTTTCGGGGTCGTTTTAAATCTACTAGATTAGTTCGTCTATATCTAAGATTTTATCGCTCGCGTCGTTGAGGGTAAAGGATCTTCTGCTACTACTACGGTAGGGGCGGTCGTTAACGTTACCGGCTATCTTAGTGTAATGGTTCTTTAAGTTCGTTCGGAAGGGGTTAGGTAGTTCCTAGAGTAGATAGAGAGTACGTAATATACGCGTCTCTTCGCTCGAATCTAGTTACCGGGAGTAAATGTAAAGGGTTAAGGAGACTAGTTTAATGTCACGAGTAGCCCGCTACTCCTAAGTGATCGTACGTGCTGCTAGATGTGCTATTATATTATCCTTAAGCTTATGGTTATGGTCAGGATTACTTACTTTAATATGCTATTTTCTATCTGAACTTTTACTAGTAGACTTACTAGCGTATAGACGAAAACTACATCTAATTCGCCTTATGCTAGTCTTGCGACGCTTTGCGCCCTCTAGTGCATTGATTCGATCGGTATATTAGCCACCACGATCACAACTAATACAGATATTCCTATTAGGGTTTGACCTAATCGTGGTAATAGCGTAACCTTACGAAATTACATAGTCGTGGAGAGCTTTAAGCATCTCCTCGCGGGAATCGTAGGCTTGATCAAATGGGGTTGCCATAGTTAATAACTTAATTGTGAGCAGGAAGCAGGAAGATGAGTGAGCAGGAAGATTGAATGATGAATCATTGATCGATGTAAGATTAAAGTATTATTATAATGAAATTGGGTGTATACTGGTTACTATAGTAATGGAGGTGCATGCAGCATACTAGTTGCTATAGTAATAGTATGGAATTCGATTGTGGTATAGTGTGGAATTCGATTGTGGTGTGGTGACATTACATAATAACTGTTATTAAGTAATCATTTGGGGTGCCGTTACTAAAAAGTTGGGGTGTCCTTACCAATTCCCGGTTGGGCCACGGTGAGATCCGGTACCTCGGCGTGGCCCAAAATTAGTCAGAAATCCTTTGGGCCACGCTGAACTTTTTTTGGGCCACGCTGAGCTGGAACCCGCCGCAAGGTGGTGTATAGTGGCTGTGAGTGCGTGAGTTTAACTTAACGTAATTCCCGGCTACCCTGGCCACCCGCTTACCCTGGCCACCCCAAAACACCATACTAAATGCAATATTCCATGTCACAATATATCAACAACGAGAAGAGAATTCTATTTTACTTTTAGCATGATATTATTTTATAGTATTTGGAACGTTGCAGCATAATTAATTTATTCAGGAAATGAATGGACACCACTATTAATGGAAATATGCCTTGATCGACGAGTGTGGATATATATATCTACATTGATATGGCTTGAAATATTACTCGACCCGGTTTAAATATTCAATATGATATATTAAGCACTAACGTATCCCAAGACTATTGTAGTCAGTGTTGAGTGTTGAAATATAGAGGTTGCGAAAAAGCGCGTTTAGTACGGTGTTTTAGGGTGGCCAGGGTAAGCGGGTGGCCAGGGTAGCCGGGAATTACGTTAACGTTATTCCCGGTCAACCCGTTAACCCCACCAGAAATCTCACATTCCTCCTTACCTACTATCTTCATCTGCCTACTATACCACCAAAACGCTCTGAATCCCGGCAAAAGCTAGCCAATCAGGAGGGCAAGATCGAATTAGCCCTCTAAGATGTCTAGCAGGGTCGAATTAAATCTTTACACGCAGCAGCGAAGCTATACGATATACCCTACACCACCCTACGCACGCGCTCATTAGGAATATCCTCACGCGTCGATACACGCTGGCATAGTTATAAATTGACTCAATACGAAGAGGATTCGCTAGGTGAATGGATTATCTCTATAGATACGCGTGGAGTAGCCCCTAGGCCCTCTACTATGCGCGAAATGGCTAATATCCTACTAGCTACGCGTGGTAATACCCTACCACCTACTATTAGTAAAAATTAGCTATCTTTATTCGTGGAGAGGCGTGATGAGCTTTGATCGCGTTATTCTAGGCGATATAATTATTAGCGCGCTTTAAACGAGGATCTAAAGGTTATAAAAGAGTGGTTTTTAATAGTGTAACGTGCGATTAAGGAGAATAGGATTTAACTAGAGGATATCTATAACTTTGATGAGATAGGCTTTGCGATAGGCCTTATATCATCGTAGAAGGTAGTTACACGAGTAGAATATTATAGTTAGCGATTAATTCTATAGCCTAGTAATCGCGAATAGGTCACTACGATCGAAATGATATACGCTAATAGCTATTCACTACCGCCCTATATTATATTTAAAGGCTAGGTTTATATCGCTAGTTAGTTTAAAATAAATCTCCTTAGGGATTAGCGAATTAAAGTATCGAATAATAGCTAGACTACTAATAAAATTAGCCTACGCTAGCTTTAAAAGATCTTTATTCTATACACTACTTCGCGTGTACGAGGGCGATTTCGGCTATTAATCCTTAACGGGCACGGTAGCTATCTTACACCTTAATTTAATCGAATCTATACCGAAAATGATATTATACCACTTTATATGCCTTTACATTCGTCTTACTTATTATAGCCGCTTAATATTAGGTGCTTTATAGTGCTAAAGCGTGCCTACGGGCGCTTCGTGAGCGATTTAGCCTATATTAGCTATAATTATATTAATAAGCTTAATTTACTCGCTAATTACCTACGCGCGAGGATAGAAGCTTTTTAGCCGAATATTATTCGAAATAGCTTCGTGGCTACCGGTCTTATACTAGTTAATACCGAAAGAGTGCTTTCGAAGCTTACGATTTACCTACGAACGCCTACACTATAGAGTAGTTAACCTAGTAGTAGATCTAGCTAATTCACACTAAAAACGCCTAAAATAGTAATTTAGCTAGAAAAGTAAGCTTCTATACTTAAAGAGCTTCTAAAACAGCGATCGTATAGCCCGCCTATACCGTTAAAACTCATGCTTAATTAGATTATTAAGGGCCACTGTATAGTACTATATAACACTACGCTACTAGCGAAGGAGAACGCCGATCTACGCGCAGCGAATAAAAAGAAACGTCAAAAGCGCACTCGATCGACTAGGCAGATTACGCACGAAGGGGGCCTATCAATTAAAGAGGGCATATAGCTAGTGCAGCAGCCAATTCAACCAGCTAATGTTAATGAGGTAGTATCGCATGAGGAGGTCGATCTGCCTAATCAGCCGATTCAACCGGTTAGGAGGGCTCCTCCTACCTGCAGTGGATGTGGAGTAACTGGGCATAGGATTAATCAATGTAAAAACCGCTAGTTTAGGAGGAATCAATGCGTTATGGTTATGATATCCTACATAATAATTTTTTGTGGTGGTAGAATTGACGGGTTGACCGGGTTAACGGGTTGACCGGGAATTACGTTAGTTAACGTAGTTCCCGCCCGTGTGAAACACCCGCCCGTGTGAAACCCCACCAGAAATCGCGCGTTCCTACCTACTTACCTACTTTAACCATCTACCATGCCACCAAAACGAGCTGAATCC
>JAMAGZ010000365.1:0-10822 GCA_023626575.1 Penicillium sp. PF1803
ACCTCTTCGACATAGATCAATTTATATACAGTCTCGTCGCTCAAAACAGGAAGGAGACATATCCTTAGTAGGAGAATGAGGGCGGGGCAAACACGAGGCTTATGTAACCTCTGTTAAGGATGTTCCCTATAGGAGTTCGTATACGTGCCGATAGCGAGGCCCGGGCGAAACCCCATAGAAAGCCTACCGGCTTATCAGTCCTAGAAGCCTAAGGCACTAACATTTAGGGGTTAACCTTATGCTAAGGTATATCATAATAATTATCCTCCCTCTAAGGATCGCTTACCCTTAAGCGAGGTAAATAGCCGTATAATAGTTATGATAGGTAGTAGTCAAAATAAGGAAAAAGCGTGTAAGCCGAAAAGGGAATAGTTAATAACGAGGGTTAATAGGCATATAAAGGGAACGCGTTTCTTTATTAGTATCACTAACATTACCCTCTTCTATTCTATCTTCCTCCCTTATCCCCTTCTATTCCTTTTATATATAAATTATTAAGACGAGCCTTTTCGCTATCGTTTTACTATCTATTCGCCCCTAAAAAACTCACGATACCTCTATAAACCTAAGCTATAGTTTATCCCCTTCTAGACTATCTAGTTTATATAATGATCCTCTAGTATATATACTACTTATATACTATAATTACTAAGTAGGACTTAACTCTAGACTAGCCCTTTATTATCGAGTGTGTTCGTAATACTAAAGCCTCGGTTTCGTATAAGTAGTATTCCGGCCGCGCTTTAACCTATATTCCTATGAGTTTCGCTAAGTTCTTTTTAAGATAAGAGCTAATAACTATAGACTACGACCGCTATACTAAGAGATTACTAAGACCTAAGTCTTATGTTTACGTAGGCTTAGCGGGTATTTTAGAAGGTCGACCTAGACGCTATAGAGTAATTCTTAGAGTAGCTATATCCTTCGGAGGTCTATATAAAGGCTACTAAACTAATAAAGGAACTAGCGTAATACTTCGACACTTCGGAGTAGGCTTACCGTAAGGAGTATTAGTTAACTAGTAGTAAGGTATATATTAAGGTATAGTTTATAGATTATAGGTTTTAGTATATTCTAACTATAGTTTTACTAGGTAAACTATATTAACTATAATATATTTCTTATATCTTATTATTCTAAGCTTCCTTCTGTTCTAGCTCCTAGTTCCTTTAATACTAAGGAGGAGAAGGCTAAGTAGTACTCTAAATAACTCCTCTGCTTACTTCCTAGGGATAAGGGATATATTACTTAGACTCTAGGAAAGTAGGCCTTTTTTAATAGTATTTCGTTATTAGTTCACGAGGCCTAGGATAACCGGGATTTAGATAATAATAGTAACGTTTCTATTAGCGGAGATAAGTTAGAGGAGCGGATAATAATTAATTTTCCTCTACTCCTAGAGTAGCTTTAGAGGTTACCCTTAAGGCTTCCTCTATTTATATAGTTTACTAGCTTTCGTTTAGGATTTAGTATATTTTTATTACTTCTTCTTAGTAACTAAGGAATTCTTTACTCTTCGTTTTAAGTAAGACTATATTACTTCTATAGCGTTTCCTATATCTTCGTAGTAAACCTATTAGTTATATTTAGAGGGCTAACCCTTCTATTTAACGAGGAAGTAGGTTTCTCCTTTAATTAGCTTTTCGTTACGTACCTCTTCTACCTTATATTTATCTTTATCTTCTAGCTTAGGTATTAGTATAAGTTCGCTATCCTTTCTATAAGGTTTCCGCTAAGGTTTAAGTAAGGATATATAGAAGACGTTATAGATTCGATTATACTACTAAAGTAAGCTTAGGCGGTAGGCTTAGCTTCTAATTATTTATAAGACGCGAAAGAGGCCGATAAAGTAGGGGGCTAGTTTTCTACTTCCTTTTAACCTTAGATTCTTTATTAATAAGCTAACTAGATCTCCCTTTTTAAATTATATTAGAATATAATCTTTATTATAGTGCTTCGTTATAGTTTCGTTTACCTTTCGCTAGTATTCCTATAGTCTTTAACGGAGGGCTTTAAGTTTCTCGATTTATGTGGATACTACTAAGACCTCTCTATAAGAAGTTTCGCCCTCGAAATATTATTAGAAGTTAGATAAGTAGCCTATTAGAGCCTAGAATAGCGATATACTTATTATTACGTTTATAGCGTTATTATATACGAATTTAGTAGACTTTAGTAGGTTTAGCTATATAATTTAGTTATTAGCCACGAAGTAACGTAGGTAGTGTTCTAGCGTTTAGTTAATATATTCTATTTAGCTATCGATTTAGGGATAAAATACTATTAAAAGCCTAAGGTATACTTAAGATAGGTAGTATAGGTTTAACTAAAACTTACTAATAAATAGGGATCCTTAGTTAGATATAATACCCTTAGGTAGCCCGAAGCGTAATTTAATATAATTATAGAAGAGCTTAGTAAGTTCTCCTATAGTAATTATTATAGAAATAGCGAGGAATAGAGATTATTTCGTGAACTAATCGATAATAACTAGGATTATATTAGCTAGCTTCCCTTTATAGGTAGTTAGCGGTAAGCCTATTATAAAGTCTATTAAAATTTCTAAGAAAGGTCTTAATAGGATTAGGAGTAGTTATAGCTTCCTATATAGCTTATGTCTCCTCGCTATAATACCTTAGTAAACCTAGTAATCCTATACGTATTCAGCGATATCTATATAGATATTTAGCTAATAATATTTCCTTTTTATTAGCTTAAGGGTTCTTATATAGCTAAAGTGACTAGTAAGGGGGTTATTATAATATATACTTATTAGTGTGTTTCTTAGATTACTCCCTATAGGGATATAAATACGTTCCTTAAATCGTAAAAGACCCTTAGGTCTAATACTCTAGCCCTTAAACCCCGGAGTTAGCGACTATATAGCGGTCTTTTAGCGCTAAGTCTCTAGGTCTTTACCTTAAAGTTACCTAGTAAGCTCCTTAAGGTTTATACCTACCTTAGTAAGGTATACCTACTTAGAGATATAAGTAGGCCTTACTCGTGTGTTAAGGAGACGGCGCGTACGCCTAAGCTCCCCCTAATTAATTACACTAACTAATTTATCCCTTCCTTCGTTCTCTTTAAAGTGTAAGATATTTAAGGTAAGCGTACTTATAGTTAGCGACTAAACTATAGTAGAATAATAATTAGTCGTCTATAATTCGCTAGCTATTTAGCGGCTTAATAGCGAAATTAGGTTAACCTTATAATTACTTAGGAGCTAACGCTAAGAGGGTCTATCCGCGGGATCACTCTTCCTAGCGCGATATTTTATTATAAAATTAAACGGCGTAAGGGCTAAATACTACCGTACCTACCTACCGTTAAGCTTTAGCTACTTTATAAAAGCCTAAAGGTTCGAATAGTCTAAGAACACTTTAATTAGGTGTATACTCCCCTTAAGGTAGTATCGCTAATATTTAAATAAGTAAATAATAGTGAATAGCTCCTAATCTAGTATTCTATAAAGGGTCTTAGCCCTACTAAACTTCCGTGATTAGAAGGCTACTAAGTGCTATACCCCGCTATTATTAGGTTAAGAGAGAATTCTTACTATAGCGCTATTAAACGCGTTAGTTTCTAACTAAATAAGCTTCGACGGGTTAAAGTATCGAAGAAGAGGCGCGGACTAAAAGGCGGCGATTAGGCGGCGAAACGCTACCTTCTCGATAAGGGTTAGGTTAACCTAGCTTAGCTTACGCCTATTTTTACTACCTTTTAGTAGGGCCGTAAGAGGTAATATAATACGAGAGTAGTTTTTAATAAACCTACGATAGAAATTATAAAATCCTAGGAATACCTAGATATCTCGGAATATTTTTAGAATCTCTTATAAGGTAATATTAGTAACTTAGTAAGTGTCACGAGCCAGTCTGAAAGTAGCCGGGAGGGTCGAATCAGGTGCATTCAAACGAAGAAACTAGTCTAGAGAGGAGAAGAAGAAGGAAAACTACGAAGACGCGCCGATAGGCTTTGTTTATCCCGCGGACTGGCTGACGTTATCCGCGTCCTTTCGCCCTACTTTTCCGAGGGAAAAGCACGAAGACACGCTGAAGGTCCTAGGTTCAATCCTGTCCGCCAGCTTTCGTTATATTACCCCCTCCTTTAAAAGGGCCTGGCCTTATAGGCCTTAGGTCTATTCTGATCTAGCTAATCAGCTACTCTTATCGTTATCCGGGTGATCTAGTTCGAATCGATCGGCTAAGGCTACTTCCGTCTATATATTTAATTGCTTCGGGGGTCCTAGGGCTTCTAGGTACGCATTATGAAATTATAAAAGCTTTTAGGGCGCATTCTTGAAATTTCGTGCTAGGTACTATATTCTATCGACTTCATCGCCCTATCTAAGCCATTTTACTTGATACTATAACTTCCGATAGCGCTCACGCGCGGCTAGGACTTTATTAACCTCCTATTCTTACTCTTTATTTATCATGATCGGCTATAGCGAATCAGCTATCTATCCTAGTAGCGGCTTAGTGCGAGCGGCTAGCCTTAGCTTCTTAGGCGCGAACACTAGGTATACTCGAATTAAATCTAGTAGCTCGAGTTCGTAGGCGTTTCCTACCTTCCTAATAATACGATAGGGCCCACTAGCCTAGTCTAATAGCTTTCTCCCTAGACGGTCGATTCTCTAGTTCTTCGAGGTGATATATACTCGATCGCCTACGTTAAAATCTTCCTTCTGTTTATGCGTATCTACTTACTAATATTAGCGTTCTTATACGGAGGTAGCCCTTCGCTATATCTCCTCCTAGATCTCTTGTATTTTACTAGTATACTCTCGTGCGTTAGTATTTTAAGGTCCGTTCGTATCTAGTTATAGCCGCGGCCGGATCTACTTAGTCTAGTTAATATCCTCTAGTAGCTTCTAGTTAAAAGACACTCTAGGCTTATATCCCCGTTTAACGAAAAAGGGGGATACACCTATAGTTTCTTACAGAAGCACCGCGAAAGTAAAGTCTACTATTACTAGGTAATCCGATTAGTTATTCTAATAGTAGTTTATAAGTAGGCGTAGTCGCTAGGCTATATATTAGTTAGTGATCTCGCTCTACCCGTTAGTCTAGGGGTGATATACCGTTAAAAGCTTTCGTTCGATTCTTAAGGTCTAATAAAACTCTTTCTAGAACTCTAACACGAACTATAGGCCCTGATTAAAGATAATCGATTTAGGGAGGCCTATCTAGCGGTAGACGTGATCCACGAAGAGGCGAGCGGTTCCCTTCGTATTAACCTCTTTCTAATAGGGTATAGAGATAGGTCTTTTAGTTAGTCGATCTACGAAAACGTATATATTATCGAATCCTCTATGATCTTTAGGAAACGAACGGAAGTCTATCGTGATATATTACTATAGCTAGCCCGGGATCGGTAGCGGCTAAAGTAGCCCTAGGGCGCGGTCTCTCTAAGCCTTCGTCTACTTATAGATCTAGTAGTTATCGATATATCTCTTTATATCGTTATTCACGCCTAGCTAAAAGTACCTAGCTATAAGTATTCGTTAGGTCTTTTCTTACCTAGGGTAAGTAATTAACGGTTATTAGTGGATTTCGTTTAGTAACCTTACTCTTAGATCTCCTTCTTTTAGCACTATAAGTCTCCTATCGTAGAGGAGTAGATCGTTTTCTAGCTTCTACTTACTTTTACCCTCACCCTAAGCCCGTTCACGCTATTCCTATAAGGCTTTACTTATTCGGTTAGCCGTAAGCGCTCGCTATATAATTAGTGAGAGTGAAATAGGTAAAAGCGAGGTAGCACTACTAATTTATTCGCTTTCGGTAGCTCTAGTTATCACGTTAATATTATCTAGGTAGGTTCTATGCTCTAAAAACTCTCTCGGAAGTATTACCTATTCTACTTAAGGCTTCCTAATCGTGTCCTTCCGTGATAGGGTGTCCGCTACTATATTACCCTTATCTAGCTAGTAACGGATAAGGAATCTAAAACGCGAGAGATATTCCCCCTAGCGTACTTACCGGGCGTTAAGTATCCTAGTTATTATAAAGTACTATAAAGATTAATAGTCCGTCTAGATACTAAAGCGGTTAGTTATCTATAAACCCTCTAGTTTAGCTCGCTACTCTTCTAAAGCTCTAATAATCGCGAGTATCTCCTTATCGTGCGTGTAGTACGCTACCTCCGTAGGGCTTATAGTTTTTAAGAAGAATACGATAAGGTACTATAGGCTATCCGGGCCCTTTTATGATAGTACGGCTCCGAGGTAGCTATTAGAAGCATTAGTTTTAATCTAGCTTAGTGCGAATAGATCGTAATATATTAAAATAGGTATAGTCGTTAGTCTTTTTTTTAATTCCTAGAATATCCTCTAATAAGCTAAATCCTACTAAAAGGTATCTCCTTACGCGTTAACCTATAAAGGGGCTTCGCGATCTTACTATAGTCCTTAATAAATCGCTAGTAGAAATTATATATACCTAGGAAAGACTACACGCCTCTAACCGTCGTCGGTGACTCTCACGCTTTAATCACTTTAATCTTAGCTAGGTCTACCCGGATACTATCCGTTCTAATAATAAATCCTAAGAACTTCGTCTCCTACGTATAAAATTCACACTTCTACACTACTACTTAAAGGCCTACCGCTCGTAATCGCTTTAGAACGGCTTTAATATAAGCGATATACTACTTTTCGTCTCTATCTATATAGATTAGGATATCGTTAATAAAAGCGGTATAGAAATCGTCTAGGTAGTCACTAAGAGTATAATTAATATACCGTTAAAAAGTTATAGGCCTATTTATAAGACCGAACGGCATCACTTTATACTTATACGATCTATAACGCGTCCGAAAGGTAGTTAAATCCTTAGAATCTAGGTATATTCGAATCTAGTAAAATCCCTACTAGATATTAAGCTTCATGAACTATTTTACCTTACTAACCCGCTACACTAGTTTATCGATTAGCGGAATTAGATATCAATCTTTTTTTATTAGTTTATTTAGCTTCTAGTAGTCTATATAGAAGCGTAAGCCTCCGCCTGGCTTTATCGTTATTAGAATTAGTAAAGCGAACGGGGCCGTTAAGGGAATAATAAAACCTTTCGCTAGGTTTTATATAATATAGTCCTTAGTAAATCTTAATTCTTCTTCGCTTATCTTATAGAGAGGATAGTAGCCTAGCTATATAGCTCCGTCTAGTTTAATTTAGTAGTTAGGTACGCCTCTTAGTAGCGGTAGGGTGTTCGAATTAATCTTTAAGAAGATATTAACTTCTTCGTGGTAGTGCTTCGGAATCCGTGCACGAATTTCCCTAGCCTTAAACGCCCGCTTAGGATCGTGTATTTCGTTAAGGATCTTATTAATCTACGCTAGCGAGGTAACGAAGATGTTCGTGCCCTCCTACTATATATATTAATAGAAGCCTACGCCTCTAATTACTACGATTTTAACCTCCTTACGAAGAAGCTAGTCCGCTACCTTCTTAGTGGCCTTTCGGAGTGATATAATCGATTCACTATAGATCGCACGTTCTATCTTCTTAATAGTATCCTCTTAGTAATCGTTCCCGTAAGTATAGCGGATCTTACGGATTTACTTTTATTCATACGCTTCTATCACTCTATCTCGTCGATCTATATCCCTCTAATAGCTCTTATTTAGTTTTAGCCGCTTTAGAATAGTTCGCGGTACTAACTTTACTATATCCGTCTAAACTATCTTACTATAAGAGGGTTTATTAGGCTATAAAAGTCTCTAGTTTTTATAATCTAGGAGGATACTATACTTCTTAAACCACATTCTTCTAAGGATTATATCTTAATTACTAATTTCGGTCACTAATATAGGCTACCGCGTCTATACGTGGCTATCGATTATTAGGGTTAGCTTTATAGCGTGTATAATCGGTTCCGCTAGCGAGCCGTTGAATCCTATAATAGGGTATATATAGGGTAGTTAGATTATCCGTAGGCCTAAGCCCTTAATTATTAAAATCGCGATACTTTCGTCTAGGAAAATATAACTATCTACTCCGGTATCTATAAGATAAGAAACGTTCACTATTTATCTATTAATAGCTACTCTAGCTTAGAAGGTTAAACTATCCTTCGTAGGGGATAATAGCTTCCGTAAATCTACTTTTAACACTATCGAGCCTAAAAGGGAGACTTACTTTAGGCTTATTCTTTTCCTGACTTATCGCTCTCGTCGGCTTCCGTATCCTTTAGCTCCTTTCGATTTCTATTCTCTAGCTTTACTACTACGGCGGTAGCGGCTTTCGGGTCTTTTAATAGGTAGTTACGAGAGATATAGCCCTATTCTCGGTAAATAAAGTAATAGCCCTCCTTTAGTAAGATCGCCTTCTCCTTATCGTTAAGCCGGTTCGTAGGCTTCCGATCCTAGTTATTCGCGTTCGTATTCGAATTCGGACGGTTTAAGGCGTTTCCTTTAGTTTAGTTACTCTTATTATTATTTCGGTTCTCGGCGCGGTTCGTAATCTACTACGAGATTAGGCGGGTAGCGATTTAGTACTTCTACACGAATTTATTAAGGGAAACGGAGTTCTAACCTACGTTAATTATCACCTAATTCTATAATAGCGCCGGTAGCTTTCGGTAAAGGTCACGCTTTTAGAGGTCCACCGGCTAGTCCGATTCTTCTACTAAGTAGGTGAATTTAGCTAGGAAGTTACCGAAATCCTACTTTAGGTCTATCTTAAGTATAAGGTACTCGTCGCGAGCTACCTACTACTAATTTAGGTCGTGGAATATACTCTATAAGTGGTTAAAAACGTCCTAAATAGTATAGTAGGCCGCGGTTACTTCCTCCTATATATAAGGGTTAATATATTAGAGTGCCTTTCCTTCGTAACGGCTACTTATATATACTAGCTAGTAGGCGTCGGTCGGGTAGTAGTCCTTATTAAGTAGGAGCTTCCGCTTTATTTCAGTCTTCTAATCCTTAAACTTTACCTCCTTACCGTCGCTAAATATAGGAGGGTCGGGTATCTTAGTCGATTTCTTACTACCGAAGTTCGAAGTCACGGAGGTTTCTCGGTCGTTCCGTTCGGGTCCTATAGGGGTAGTCTTTATTAGGTTTATAACCGTAAGTAAGCTATCACGCTCCTTTCGAAGGGTCTCTATCTTAGCACGGAGGCAGGTGTATTCTTCTTCTATCTACTAGTCTTAGTCGGTAGCTCCCTCTTAGGCTACTAACTACTCGTGAAGGTCGGTAACTTCATCGTGGTATTCGGCGGTTAGGGTCGTAATTTAGGCCTTTAGGTCTTCGATTTCTTTTATGCGCTTATAAAGGATCTTCTATACGGTTTCGGGGTCGTTTTAGATCTACTAGAGCAGTCCGTCTATATCTAGGATTTCTTCGTTCGTGTTATCGAGGGTTAGGGATCTTCTACTACTATAACGGGGGCGTTCGTTAACGTTACCGGCTATCTTAGTGTAACGGGTTTCGGGTTCGTTCGTTCGGTCTTAGTCAGGTGAAGGGTGGTTCCTAGAGTAGCAGGAGAGCACGTTATATACGCGTCTCTTCGCTCGAATCTAGTTACCAGGAGTAAATATAAAGGGTTAATGAGACTAGTTTAATGTCACGAGCCAGTCTGAAAGTAGCCGGGAGGGTCGAATCAGGTACATTCAAACGAAGAAACTAGTCTAGAGAGGAGAAGAAGAAGGAAAACTACGAAGACGCGCCGATAGGCTTTGTTTATCCCGCGGACTAGCTGACGTCATCCGCGTCCTTTCGCCCCACTTTTCCGAGGGAAAAGCACGAAGACACGCTGAAGGTCCTAGGTTCAATCCTGTCCGCCAGCTTTCGTCACAGTAAGGGTCTATCGAAATACCTTTTAAGGAGATAATAAAACCTAGGAATTTAACCTAGTCTTAGTAAAACGTATACTTACTAGGCTTAGCGTATAGGCCCGCTTTCTATAGCCGTTCGATCACCTAATAAAGGTAGCTTATATATAAATCCTAATCTACTAAGAAGATTAGGATATTATCTAGGTAGGCTACCGTAAAGGTATTAAGAATATCGTAAAGCGCGGTATAGATATAGTTTTAGAAGGTTATAGGCGTATTTATAAGGCTAAAGGGTATCACTATATATTCGTAGTGCCTATAATAAGTACGGAATACTATTTTTTATTCGTCGCCCTCCTTAATACGAATTTAGTAATAGGCGTCTTAGATATTAATCTTACTAAAGACCTTTAAACTAGTAAGTTAGTCTAAGATCTCCGAAATAAGAGGTAAAGGGTAGTAATTCTTCACTAAAACCTTATTAAGTCCTTAGTAGTTAATATAGAGGCGGAGGCCTCTATCGGCTTTTAGTATAAATAGAGTAAGGGCTTTAGCGGGACTCTTAGATTCGCGAATTCGGCCGTTTTTACGGTTCTTATTAATATATTTATATAGTTCTAAGAGTTCCTTTTATAAGAGGGGGTAGATAGGCCTATATAGGACCTTTACTCTAGGTACGAGATTAATAGCGTGATTATATTTATTTAATAAAGGGAGGGTTTTTAAGTTCTAGGATAAGAAGAACTTATTAAACCTTAATAGTTTAAGGGGTAATTAGTAGGGTTCTAGTATAGTTTCGTTAGTATCACGGTTAATAAGGAGCTATACTTCCTTAGGTAGTTTAACTACGGCGAAGACGTATATATAGTTTTTAGCTTTCTTAGTAAAGCGTATAGGTAGAAGGATTTTAATAGATAATATCCTAAACTACTAAAGGCCGCTTCGCCCCGCGATATAAATATCTAGGTTATAAATTATAGTTATAAAGAGGAGAATAAGGCTTCCTTCTAACTAAGGGTCTTAATTAATTACTATATATAGGT
>JAMAGZ010000366.1:0-10820 GCA_023626575.1 Penicillium sp. PF1803
AAAAATTGGTGGTGTAGTATAGTTAACCATGGATATATATTTTGGTGGGGTTAGGTGTCGGAAACGGAATGCACACAAAATTTTGCGCCCTATTGTAGCAATACTGGTCGAACAGCGTCAAGACCGGTATCAAAATGGAGCGCAGGGGTTAGATTGAATTCGCCGTTGCTTAAAAGTTGCCAACTGGCGTGGTTCCTGAGATATTTCAAAAATTCAATTCGGCGCGGAAGTTGTTGTGTTTCCGTCCTCCGGTATCCACTACTGCTGCTGTTCCGACAACCCGTGCTGGTTCAAGTGTTCGCACTTTCGCCTCTGCCGACCCCGCACTATTTATCGCGCTTCCGTTCACTCGCTGTGCAATTACCTCCTGACTTCTCAGGCTGTATCGTCGCATTGCGGGAATACTATATCTGATAATTGTGTCCATATCAGAGCTCTTGATGTATTTCACTCTCGCAGACGTGGTGCCCTCAGATGCTGAGTGCTTAATTCGGCACTGCGACTTTCCTGCAATGCGAGACAATCCCATTCGTCTTACAATGTTTCCGCTCTCTTCTCCGGAGACACAGGAGGAACAAATTAGTTGGATGACAAATGGCTTAAGACTGGCTCTGGAGAAAGACAAATCTCATTACCGCAAAGCTTGCGCTGATGATGGGAGCTCTGTGGGTTTTGCGGGCTGGTCGCTCCTAAATAGCAGTGATACCCGAGACGACTGTGGACGGAGGGGCCAGGTTGTGGTAGACAATCCTGAACCGAAGACTTTTGATAAGGAGGCTTTTTCAAAAGTTTCGGAAACTCTCAAAAGAGAGCAGCATCGAATTTTGAAAGGCCACTTGGATATTTGGTGTAAGGTTTTCCTTCTCCATTCCCATGATATACGCTTACTAAATTTTAGGCCTCACAATCGTTGCTGTGAATCCAGCGTATCAGCGTCAAGGTGTTGGCACTATGCTCCTCAAATGGGCATGTGATGAAGCCGATAGAAATGGGAGAGATGGATTTTTGCTAGCTTCAACCGCAGGGGTTAGGTTGTATGAAAAATTTGGCTTCGAGAAGGTAGGAGAGGTTAGGACAGCGAAAGGACCACTCCACTCAATGTTCAGAAAGGCACAAAACGAGACTAGAAATTGATTTCCAAGTAAGGAAGCTCTTCACTAAGAAATCGTCGTAAATTTCCATGATGTAATAGTCATATCGCGGATCATATGTAACGGGCCAAGGCCCGGCAATATACCATGTGTGTGATATGGCCTCTTAACGGCATCAGATGACCCACGAACGGCTAAGCGGCATCGGACGAACCACTCTTCCGTCTACCTGCCCCCTTTTTCCTATTACACATAGCTATGTATCCTTCCCCTTCTTAAGATTGTTGTAAATAGCATGACGGCCTAGTATAATTGAATCGATTCTGCTTCAGCCCTTCACATAAAATAATAATAATCTTCCTTCTTACTAACTAGAAGTATTAACGGAAGCCCTAGCATGCTAGCTAGGCACGCCGACGCACCGAAAAGGCATCGAATCGTATTAAAAAGCCTTAGTAATCACACTAAGCCTATCGGATATATCGGAAAGCCCTAGTTATTAGTAGGCCTTAGTAATTATCCTAAGCCTATCGGATATTGATGGCGTCGTGGCCACCACTAGGCCTAGGAAGCGGAAACAGGAACAATCTCTAGATTCGAGCTATGTGAGAATCTCTAGAATAAGAAGGGGGAAGCAGGGGAAACAAAGGAACACAAGGCCTAAATAGGCCGGCATAAACAATCTAGCCCTAGAAACCTCCTACAGGGGAATCCCGACCGGGGATTTCCTCACAAAGGGAGATCTCCGGCTCTCTATTATACCCCCTACTGGAGCAGCACACGAAAATAACAGGAGAAGGGGGAAAACAGTCGATCGATTAATCTAGCTACGTGTCGCTGAATAGCGTTTAACATTCTAGTTTAGCTAAAAGGGGCACTTAGATCGTAGGGGGTCTTATATATAGTAAATTCGTTCTATTTTCCTCGAATACTAGATAAGGTTTCGCCTTCGTTAGGATATTAGCGGGATTAGCTTTGCTTAGGATTTCACTAATATAATTAGGTTATTTCGTATATAATCGCGAATTAAATAGTATCGGGTGCTAATCTAGCTTATTTTAGGTATAACCTTTGATGGAGATCCGGAGGTCTCCCTCTGGAGGAAAATCCCCGATCGGGTTTTTCCCGCAGGAGGTTTCTAGGGCCAGTGTTTGCTAGCCTATTTAGGCCTTTGTGTTCCTTTGTCGATTCTCCATAGTCGAATCCAGAGATTGTTCCTGCTTTCCCGCTTCCCTTGCGTAGATGGCCAGAGCCATCAGGTTATGACCCTAATTTAACGATTTGATTTGATTTTGAATAAGACTCGTGAAGCCTACTCGAGCATATACTATAATGAGTCTACGACATGACTCCTCCTTTACTAAATCACCCGCGGTGAGGGTTAATTATAGTAACTTTATTATAGATATATCTACCGCTAAAGGGGGTGAGATTACCTAGATCACTAACGTCCTAGAAACCTACACTCTTTATGCTATTAATGATAAACTTATAAATATAAACGATTTTGATACCTAGTTAGATAATATAACACGAATCCTCTAATAGAAGAACCTATATAGATTAATTAACTCGTAACTTAAACGCCTACCTATCGATTTATTATATATAAAGCGATAGTTTACGGTGTCGAAGGATATCTAATTATAGCTATATTAATCGGTGTTAAAGGATATTAATAGATTAATACTCTTACACTATATCCTATATTAATTTACTAATAAATACCTAGGTATATTAAAAGAAACACTTAATAAAACTAATTATAATATAGTAATTAAGGATTACGTTATATAGTAGGAAACGAGATACTCTTAATTCGCTTTAGGTATTAAGTTTCTAAAAGCCTTTTATAACTAATATATAAAGACTACCTAAAAGATAATAATCCCTCTATTTTTAATCACTAGGGTACTTCTTTATAAGATCCACGAGGATATTCCTATAATAATTATAGTAAGATATACGAATAATAATAAGATCTATATAAATATAGAGGATTTTAAAGATATAGATTTATATAAGCTTTTTAATAAACTTATAAATAAACTTAAATCTATAGAGCTTTATTTAATAGCTATTATATTTCTTAATAAAGTATCTAATAAACTAAACACTAATAACCTAAGCTAATTTAATAATAGTAAATACTAGCCCTTAAAGAATATACCCCTAAGAGGAAAAGGTTTAGTTATTAAGAAATAGATTAAATAGTAGAGGAATAGCGAGTTATAAACTACTCTAAATAGCTACTATACCTTCTATAGTTATACCTATAAGGTTTATAAATATATTATTATACCTTAAACTAGAAACTAATAAAGGGATTATAGGTTACCTATCCCTAGAAATATTAAGATAACTAGGATAGCCCGAAGCTAGATAATTAGTTTATAGTTTATAATAACTAGATTTAAAAAGATAGTATATTAAAGCTATATCTAAATATAGATACTATAAAAATAGATCTAGCATTATTATTATCACTATTATTACCTACTCTACTAACTATAAAACTATTTATTATAGTATCAGTATCACTATCTATAATAATACTATAGTTATTATTAATTTCTACTCCTCTCCTAAAGCTAACTAAAAATCTATTAGTTACTATAATTTATAATAATAATCTCTATCCTTAGTACTTAGATATAATAGACTTTACTATAATAATAATTAATAATAATAATTAGTTTAATAGTAATAACTAGCGATTAGACCTAAATAATAATTATAACTTTAAGAAGGAAAGGATTCTATAAATAGCTATATATATAGGTAGAGTTAACTAATATATACTAATTCTACTCTTAATAGCTATAGTAGCCTACTCCTATAGTAAGTAGATTATTAATTTAGGTACTTTACGTATAATTTATATTAATAACGATACTATTATATATTTTAAACCCTATAAGGATAATACTTATAGGTATTAAACCTTAGAGGGCTAAATATTAATTATAAAAGGTAAAGTAATTACTAGAATTAACCTAGTATTTCCTAACTATATAATAAATCTAGATATTAAATACGAATATATTCTAGAAGGCCTATTTAATTTACTATCTACTATAAGAGCTTATCACGAATATAGTATAGGCTAGAAAGATTAGAAAAACGTTTTTATTAATCTATATAATAAATTAATTATTATAGTATATATATAATAGGGTCTAAAAGTCTGTGTGTATACCGCTTCCGCTACCTTCCCCATCAAATATATATAATCATGAATATATTTCCTACACCACTAATTTTTACTGGATCGCATAGAAATTTTAAATGATGAATAATCAGGATTACATACAAATTTCCTTCGCTTAATATTTTATGTAGTAGCCCTGATTAGCGTATAATTTATCTATCCTTCTTCCTATACTTAATATCAACGTATCAATCTTCGCCTGGTCTAAAGCATCCCATACAGCACTAATACACGCTTTGAAGTAGGCCTAATCCTCCTTAGATCTTCCTATCTGTATAAGGTCTAGAAACATACGAAAAAGTTGGCACTTTAGCATATTCCAGACTGGTTTAATAGGGTTAAGATTAGGCGAGTGTGTAGGCTAATCTTTAACGTATATCCTATGCTCTTTAAACTACTCCTGCGTATCCTTCGCTATATAAATCCTCGCGTTATCTTACTAAAATATCATTCTAGGTTGATAGATTAGAATAAAACCTTCTTCGAGGGTATCTATATAACTAACTCTATCGTGAATATCCGCCTCTTTTAGAAGATTCGTCTCGCTCTATAATTATTAACTTTAATCGGCCACTAAGCTAGATTATAGCCCACACTATCTATAAAATATCCTTCACATAAATCTTAGGATTCATAAGATTAATCCGGTATACTTTAGAAGTAAGCCGCTAGCACTATTATAGCCTATTATTCGAAGTTCGTTAGACAGAACACTTATTAGAGAAGATCTAGTTTCGAAGCGCGGGGATTATATAAAATTCAGAGCGCTAGCAACGGGTAAATGCCTTTCTTTTGAAAGTAAGAACCCTACCGATAGAGATCTTATGCTTTGCGAGGCGTCGAATAATCCCTAATCGCTTTAAAATCCGCCGAATTATATTAGTTAATAGGGTACTAACTACCCTACTTCCGAGGGCTCGATATGACTAAAAAGGATTACGACGGGCGTGAGTCTTAACTAGACGGCGAGACTGGGGGTTAAACTTAGGGGGTCTACCCCTGCGAGGGCGAGATTTCGTATCGTTGCGTTCCTGCCAACGTTTGAATGTATTAGCTATTATATTGCGGTGATAACTAAATTCTTTAGCTAACTTAGCCTGGCTAGAAAGCCTATTTTTAAGAGCGTATATAATTATAGTACGCTGCTTAGCCGAAAGCTTAGCCCCTTACCTACGATTTACACTAACTTATATAGCGATCGGGGCTATGGGGGTGGTGTAGGAAGGGAAAAAAAATAGAGGGTGGTTGTTGGGGTAATAGGTGGTAGGGCTGACTGTACTGTATATAGACTTTTAGACGGGTGGTGTATATATAAAAAAAGAGGTATACTATTCTTATATATAAAATTAATTTAACTATTATAATCTACTAAGGTACTTACTCTACTAAATATTTCCTATATATACTTAATAGTAATAATTATACTAGAACTAATATATTTTAGATTAGGCTATATTAGCTAACCTATAGCTAGAATTAACTACTATTAAATTAGTAATAAAGTCTATAGCGATAAGTTATTTAATTATAAGCTATATAGGAGAGTAAAGTTATATAGAATCGTTTTATATACTCCTTAGAAGAGAGTAAGTAAACTATAGTATTCTAAGGTATATATTTATATTCTAAAGGAACGTCGTGTGTAGGGAAATAAGATAGCCCTAAGAGTATAGATTAGTTATCTTATTAGCTATAAAGGCGAGAATAGCTATATCTATCGAATTTACGACCTTTCGAAGAAATAGGTAGTAGCTCGGAGAGATATTATATTTTAGGAAGAACTATTACCGTTACGAAAGATCCCGAAACTAATTAAACCTAATAAGATCGCGTAGGAAACCTAAAAGGATTAATTCTCTTAGTAGATAATAGTTTATAGGAAAAATATTATTAAAACTAATCTATAAATACCTACACTTACCTAAATATAACTATAAGAGTCACTATTAAACTAACTAAGACGAAGAAGATAACCCTAAATATAGTTAATAATACTAATTACCTAACTAATTACCCTAATTTTATAAAGAGCTTTAAATTAACTAAACACGATACTAATTAATAGCTATAAAATTACTTATATTACACTAATACCTATATAAATTTCGAATCTAATAATTATATAAAGTAATATATAGATAATAGCGGCTACTATATTAGTTATACTAAGTTTAGTACTAATAATAGAGCGTTAATTACTAATTCTTCTATATTTACTAAATTTATTATATTTATAATTTTAATTATTTTAATAGAACTAAGAAATCACCTTAATTTCCTTCTAACTATATTAGCCTAGGATCTAGAAGGCTATAATTCTTTTACCTTATAATATTAAACTATATACTATATAAGGTTTATAACTAAAGATATTAATAAAACGATTATTTAGCGATTTATATAATTTAAATATTTCGTATAATCTTAATATATTATTACTAACTATAGAAAACCTACCTATAAAAGAATACTATAAATAATATTAATATATACCTACCCTAACTATCACTAATTTAATTACTAAAACGAATATACTATTAAATATAGAACTATTATCTTTATTAACTTAACCTACCTTAGAAAAAGAAATATTATCTATAGACCTAATAACGATAATTCCTAAGAAATCCCTAGCTATACTAAATATACTAAATTAAAGGTCTAGGAAATCTTCCTCCCTTAAACTAACCTAGAGATTATAGAGGGTACTATAACTACGTAAGTAGGACTATAGAATAGTGAGATATCCTATAAAAGGTACTATAGTATATAAGAAGACGATAGTTTATACTATATTAGTAATATTAAAGATAATAATAAGATAATTAGACTAAGATTAATTTATATAGCGACTAAGAGAATTAGATCTAGAATAATAGAAATCCTATATACCTACCTCTAAGTAATAAGAACGCCCTATATAAAATATTAGTTATAAGTAGAAAAGATTTAATTAGGTAAGATTACTATAGTTAATACTATAACCTTAGTTCTACGATCACTAAGTAGTATATTAATTTTACTAAGAAGATAGGTCTATAATTTAAAGTAAAATAGCGATAGATATATACTTAAATTCCGCGCTAGATAGGTAGTTTATAGTAACCGCTAAATACTAGGAGTTAATTTCTAGCCTAACGAACGATATACCCTAGTTATATTAGATACTATAGCGAAGCTATTCTTATTAATAGCGGTAGTTAGTAGCTATAAGGTATAGTAGTAAGATATTATAGCTATCTACTTTTATATAGCACTAGATAATAGAGTAATCTTTATAAAATAACCTACTAGATATAAATACTTTAGCCCTAATAGTATTAAATATATTTATCTATTAAACTAAGCCCTTTATAGATTACGCTAGGTAGGCTATTTATAGTATAGTATATATATAAAGGATCTTAATAATTTAGGTCTCGAACTATTAGAGTTAGAACTATATATTTATATAAACGCTAATTTTTCTATCTATATCCTAATCTATATTAACGATATACTCGCGACTAGCGAAGAAGATAAGGTTATTAATATTAGGTAAGGCCTAGTAATAAAATAGAAGATAAAGGAATTACTATTTAATAGATTCCTAGGATATAATATTATATATAAAGGAAATATAATTCTTATTAATTAGTAAGCCTACCTTATATACTTAATCCGTAAAGAAGGTCTATAGAATACTAACCCTATATTAATTCTAATAAACCTATTATAAAAAACCCCTACCGAGAAACTAAAATTAACTAACTATATAGATAAATTAAGATATATATAAAAGATAGGTAAGGTTAGTTAGCTATTAATTAAAATATAACTTAATATTACTTTAGCTATCTCGAAACTATAAAGATAATATACCTACCTAATAGAAATAGAGATATTAGTATATAGAGACCTCTTATAATACCTCGCTAGTATAATTAACTTAGGAATCCTATTTAGAAGAGACCCTAAGAGAGGCCTAGAAGGCTATATTAACTCCTCTTATAGCGATATAGAGGATAGTAAATCTACTAAAGTATATATTTAGTTCTATATAGGCGCTCTAATATCCTAGTCTTTAAATAGATAAGAGATAGTTACGGTATTATCTATAATAGCCGAATACTATATAATAATACTAGCACTAAAAAAAGGTCTTTACCTAGCTAAGCTATATATAGACCTTAGTCTAATAGACCTATTAAACTAAGATAAATATTTTAAAAAGAACGCTCTATTACTACTTTATAGTAATTCTAATAATACTATTATAATAGTCATAAATTCAAAGGTTATACTAAAGATAAATTAGATTAGCACCCGCTACTATTTAATTCGTGACTATATACGAAAGAATTTAATCACCCTAGTAAACATACCTAGTAAAGCTAATCCCGCCGATATCCTAACGAAGGCGAAACCTTATCTAGTATTAAAAGAAAACAGAACGAATTTACTATATATAAGATCCCCTACGATTCAGGTACCCCTATTAGCTAAACCAGAAAGATAAACACTATTAAGCGAGCTGCTAGACTGCCTGTTTTCCTTGTTATTATGTGCTAGCCCTATAGGGGGTATGATAGAGATCCGGAGGTCTCCCTCTAGAGGAAAATCCCCGATCGGGTTTTTCCCGCAGGAGGTTTCCAGGGCCAGTGTTTGCCGGCCTATTTAGGCCTTTGTGTTCCTTTGTCGATTCTCCATAGTCGAATCCAGAGATTGTTCCTGCTTTCCCGCTTCCCTTGCGTAGATAGCCAGAGCCATCAACCTTTAAGTTTATAACTATCGTAATAGTATTATCGGAATCGCTATAGAGTAGTAATAGATTATTCTTTTTAAAGTCCTTATCCTAGTTTAATAGGTCTATTAGGCTAAGGTCTATATTGTAACGGGCCAAGGCCCGGCGATATACCATGTGTTGACATAGCCTTCGCCAGCCAATCATCGCAACGTTCTTTCGTGGCTGGCGACCAAGTTTTCCCCCAGAAAAACCACGAGTGGCTAGGCGGCATCAGACGAACCATTCTTCCGTCCATCTGCCCCCTTTTCCATATTCCACACAGCCATATATCCTTCCCTTTCTCAAGATTGTTGTAGACAGTATAACGGCCTAGTATAATTGCATCAATTCTGCTTTAGCCCTTCATACATAACAATCTTCCTTCTTACTAAGTAGACGTATTAATAGAAGCCCTAGTATACTAGCTAGGTACGTCGACGCGCCCAAAAGGCATCGAATCGCATTAAAAAGCCTTAGTAATCACACTAAGCCTATCGGATATATTAGAAAGCCCTAAGCTACTATAGAGCCTTAGGAACGATAATAGATGCTCCTATCCTAAGTAAAGGAAGCTATTTAGCGAATAATAGACCTTGAGTAAGCGTAGAACGAACGAGTATACCGCCTAGAAGAAGCGATTACGGTAGGACTTATAATTAAAATAATAACGGAACGTAGCTAAGTAGTAGACAAAATAGATACTATACGCCTATATATAACAAAAAACGGCTAAGAGCCTACCTACTAGACCTAGTAATATTTAAAGGAATTATAAACTAGCCTAATAGTCGCTTCGGATTTTACGCTACCTAGATAATAGCCTAGTAGTTAGAGAATATAATAAGCTTTATAGGCCTATTATACTATTAGTTAACGGACCTATTAATCGCTATTTTAATACTATTAAGCTTAGTAACGTATACCGTTAATTCGTTAGTAGTTCTAAGGTACTACCGTTCGAAGATACCTTTATATAGGGTAATAACTAATATACCTACTATACCCTCGTATCTACTACTATCTATAAAGTAATAGACCGTTTAGGGGCGGTCGCTTAAGAGGGCCTATTAGGATAGAGACTCTATCTTAATCTTATTATATAAGGCTCGCGTAGCCTCTATATCCTAGTTAATAACGTATAGGATCTATGCCTCCTATAGCGCTAGCACGAACGCTTTACGTAGCTCCTATACGCTCCCTTTTAGGTCTAGAATACCCTTCTTTTTCTACCTAAGGGCTTTAAGAGGGCTCTATCCCCCTTCCCTAATCTCCTATAGGGATCGTTATTAGCGTAGGCACTCTAGCTAAGCCTATATAGCGCCTATTTAGATTTATATTACTAATTCCTAAATAATCTAATCTATAAGTAAGTATATTAGTGTTATAAAGAGGTTAACGTTAAGAGCTACTATATTAGTAGATTTAAATACGCCGTTAATAAGAATCGCTATACGTCGCTAAATTTTAGTAAACTCGTTAACTATATATTTTATCTCCTATATAGGTATAGATCTAGCTATAGGGAAGTACTATATAAATATCCTATAGAGTATCTACGGTACTACTACTACCTAGTAGACCTTTCGTATTACTACTAATAAGGCCCCCTACCCTAATCCTATTATCGCCTAGAGGGCTTCTAAGCTACTATTAGCCTTAGCGAGTAGTGTCATGGGCTCATGAGGCTATGGGGATGCCTCAGGCTCTAAAGCCCGCGCCCTCCCTGTTATACGACGCATAGCGCGTATCATAG
>JAMAGZ010000367.1:0-10819 GCA_023626575.1 Penicillium sp. PF1803
TATATCGATAAGTTTATTAAATTCGATCTATATAGCCTATTAGAATTAGCTTTTAAATAGGTAGCTAGCTAGTTAATTATAGCCGGATAGTGCTAGTAGAATTAAAGATATTAGGATCTTTAGTTATTATTACTTACTTTAGTCTAGTAGGAAGGCCTACGTAAACATAGCGAGGTTAATATAAAGGCGTTTTAGTTTATCCTAATCACGGCTAGTATCTAAATTAGATCGAGGGCGTTTTATAGAGAGAGGTTCGTAGCTAGAAGGGTCGAAGTTAGTGTCAATTAACATAAATAGTTATATTTAGTTTAGTTCGTCGTTTTAGTCTGATTTATTAAGAGAATCGTCTGATTTTAGATTAAGTAGAGGAGTGATTAGTTAATCTCTAAGGATTTCGTTATAATTAGAGATAGGTTCGTCGTTTTAGTTAAGTTAAATATAAGGTGTAGCATGATCTAATATAGTCGTAGTAGGGCTTTTACCCCCTAGATTATAGTGCATTATGTCATTTTAGTTAATAGTGTTAATTAATATATTAATGTCGTTAATAATTTATAAGGTTTCTTCGTCGTTAAGAGTGGAAATTAGCTATAGTAGATCGGTATCTTCATAGATACGGATCTTCTAGTTAGGTAATAAAGGGTTATAGAATTCTTCTTTATTAAATTAAATATCTCGTGCGCGAATAATTCGATAGCTAATAGGTATCTAAATACGCTAAATATTATAAACTTTATAGCCTACTAGGTAGCTAATAGCTATACGTAGTGTAAGCTTAGCTAGCCTTAGTAGCTTAGTAACACGAACGTATACCTTATATCTAAAAATTCGAAGATTAGATAGATCTAGTTTAGCTTATAGCTAAAATAGTACGTCGTTACCTAGATAGGCCACGAGTGCTTTATATAGTAATTACTAGTTAATTACACGATATAGAATACGGTTTTAAATATAGACGGCTATCTTAGCTACTTTAGGTTAGAGGTAGCTTAGTAGGTTTAAATTAATAGTTATCTACCTAGCTATCTTTAATATTAATACGCTATAACGTTTAGTATAGCTATTTTAGTTAGGTTAGTATAGTGATATAGTCTCTAGATTAATTCTACGAGAGGTTACCTATTAGCTAAAGAATTTAGATAGAGATTATTCGTTATTAGTGTGTATAGTGAGGACGTATAGGTTAAATGAGTTTTGCACGAAATTAATCTAATCGTAGAGGGATTATATTGATTCAGTTTTAGAAGAGAGATCTTCCGCTAGTTAGTATTTAGTGATAGGATTAATAGACTATAATAGGTATAAAGTTCTTATTATAGACTACTTAAAGTGTATAAGGCCTTACTTAGTACATTAATTCGAATAGTCTATTATACTATATAGGTAATCGAGAGATTTAACGTGATGAATTAGCTAGTTTACATACCTTATAGTGGCTAATTAGTGAAGATATATCTTTAATAGTAACGTTTAATGAGTATTCTAGTAGGTATGATATAACGTCGTGGCTAATATAGCCTAGTCGTCGGTACTATTAGTTAATAGTGCTATCTAGTTACTTCTTAGTGTATAAAGATAACTAGCGTAATCTTACTGAATTAGTCAGTAAGAGGGGATAACGTAATTCACGGCCGAGTCGGCCACACGGGCGGGTCGGCCACCCTACCTAAAATCGCGTCTTCCTACCACCCTACCTAATTCAACAGCCTACTATGCCACCAATTCGCACTGAATCTTCGCAGAAATCGGCCAATCAGGAGGGTAGGATCCTATTAGCCTTAGACGATATCAAAAATGGCCGCATTAAATCTATTCGCGCAGCCGCAAAGCTATATGACCTACCTCGTTCTACTATAGGCGATCGCGCTCATAGTATGATTACACGCGTTGATACACGCCTAAACGGCCATAAATTAACCTAATACGAAGAGGATTCGCTTACTAAATGGATCCTCTCTATGGATTCGCGTAGGGCAGCGCCTAGGCCCTCTACTATTCGAGAGATAGCTAATATCCTTCTTATAGCGCGTGGAACTACCCCCCTATTAACTGTTAGCGTTAATTAGGCATCAACCTTTATGAAACGGCGCGATAAGCTTCGAACACGCTTTTCTAGGCGATATGATTATCAGCGCGCTCTAAACGAGGATCTAAAGGCTATAAAAGAGTAGTTTTTGACGGTGCAACGCGTGATTAATAAGAACGGTATCTAACTAGAGGATATCTATAACTTCGATAAGACTAGCTTTGCGATAGGCCTTATATCCTCGCAAAAGGTGATTACGCGCGCTAAATACTACGGTCGGCGAGCGCTTCTATAGCTAGGAAATCGCGAATAGGTTACTACGATCGAAACGATATACGCTAACGGCTATTCGCTGCCGCTATGCATTATATTTAAGGGCTAGGTTTTTATCGCTAGTTAGTTTAAATTAAATCTCCCTAGCGATTAGCGAATCGAAGTGTCGAATAATAGCTAGACTACCGATAAAATCAGCCTTCGCTAGCTCTAAAAGATCTTTATTCTATACACTAATTCGCGTATACGAGGACGAGGGTGGTTTAGGCTATTAATCCTTAACGGGTATAGTAGCTATCTTATACCTTAATTCGATCGAATCTATACTGAAAATGACATTATACTACTTTATATGCCTTCGCATTCGTCTTATATACTTTAACCGCTCGATATTAGGTGCTTTATAGTGCTTAAGCGTGCGTACGGTCGCTTCGTGAGCGATTTAGCCCGAATAGGCTATAATCATATCGATAAGCTTGATTTTCTTATAGACTATCCACGCGCAAGGATAGAAGCTTTTCAGCCGACTATCGTTTAAAGCAGCTTCGCAGCTACTAGTATCGTGCTAGTTAATGCTAATAGGGTACTTTCTAAGCTAAATATTTCCCTCCGAACGCCTACACCACCATCAAGTCGACTAAGCAGCAGATCTAGCTAATTCACACCAAAAACGCCTAAAATAGCCATTCAGCTAGAAAAGCAAGCTTCTATACTTAAAGAGCTTCTAAAACAGCGATCGCATAGCCCGCCTACACCGTCAAAACTTATACTTAATCAAATTATTAAAGGGTGTGCGACGACAATGCATAACGCTGCGCTACTCGCGAAGGAAAACGCCGATCTACGCGCAGCGAATAAAAAGAAACGTTAAAAGCGCACTCGATCGACTAGGCAGATTGCACACGAAGGGGGTCTATCGATTAAAGAGGGCCTACAGCTAGCTCAGCAACCAATTCAGCCAGTAGAAGCTAATAAGGTAGTATCGCATGGGGAGGTCGATCTGCCTAATCAGCCCATTCAACCGGCCAGGAGGGCTCCGCCTACCTGCAGTGGATGTGGCCAAATTAGCCATAGGATTACTTCATGTAAAAATCATATTATTTAGTTGAATTAATAGATGTTGATTGAGATAATCGATTTTGAAGTTTTGTAATGGGGGTGGGTGGCCGACCCGCCCGTATGGCCGACTCGGCCGTGAATTACGTTATATGATTATGTGAGATAGGATATAAGGCTGAAGTGAGTGCTAAGTAGAGACAGGTAAGGGTAAGGTAACATTATTAGTAGAAGGGTGCCCTATATCCTATTTAACTAGGTAGATGGCTAATTTCGCGTTTAGTCGATAGATTAGTGTGCTATTCTTCTCTTCTAGTATGCATTCTTTACTATTAAGGTATATACCTACGTTAGCGGCACGTTTAGTAGAGATTAGGTTAATATAGAATCCTAGGCAGTATACGATATGCTTTAAAGGGAAGGATATCCCATCAAGAGATTCTGTTAGGGTCATTTTAAGTTCTCTATAACTAAGGATTATGGTTTCGGTGTTTCTAACTATGACTAAGGAAACGACTAGTCTATAGTTTAATAGTAGATCTCTGTTATTCGTGATATAGATAGATGCTCTAGTGTTATAGCACTAGGTGTCGTTCTTCTTGGTAGAGACCTAGATTATGCTTATTACTTTACTATCTTCACTTCGGAAGATATCTTCCGCTTATTACTTTAGGATATATATCGAAAATGCATCTCTTTCGGTTGATTCGGTTGATTTAGTTAATTCGGTTAATTTAGCTGATTCGGTTGATTTAGCTGGTTTAGTTGTCTTTTAGTAATCTTTAATAGCATGTTCGTAGGCGAATTTAAAGTTTAGTGATGTTTCACATCGCTCTTTGAACCTCTATTAGATCTCTTCGTCTGGTTACTAGTCCTTAGGTCTAGCACGTGGATTAACATATCGGTATTTGTTAAAGTCATGCTTACCGTTATTTGGTGTACTATTATATAGGCATGTTGAATTACCCTTTCGGCTACTCTTTGATGATGTAATCTAACAATAACTTCAGCGCCGAATTGAATTTTTGAAATATCTCAGGAACCACGCTAGTTGGCAACTTCTCGTAAACGGCAGTTTCAATTTAACTCCCTGCGCTATTATTTAATACTAGTCTCGAGCTTCCTCGATCGATATTGCGATGTTGCGCGCGTTAAAGGGCGTTGGGCCGGTCCCGTTCGGGGCCTCCGGAGGCCCATTAAAAACTCTGCTATCGAACAGAGAGCGCGTATTAAACGTTAACCACGGCGCACACGATCTTCTTAAGGAATTAGGAAGGGGTTAGGGCACTAGACTAACCCCTAAGGTCGTTAATTTCCTCCGCTAAGTAGAAGACCTAACGAAGGACCTCCTGTTAACGCCCCTAACTAATTAGTAGCATAAGCTCGAGGCGCTACGTAAGGACCTTAAGTAAGAGATCTAGGTAGTTAAAGCGGCCGTTAAGCCTCTAGTAAGATAAACTATTAGGTCTTATACCGAAGCGGTAGCCAGAGTACTAGGGCTAGCCTATTACTAGTTATTATATAGCTTATCGAGTAGCTTACTAACCCGCCCGGCGGAGGTAGCACGTGACCGCGAAGGAGTAGTCTATCTTAGCGATCGCTCGTAGGTTAGCGTGTTCTGTTATCTAACGAGCGTAGAGCTTACTAAGCGCGCGAATTAGGCCTAGGCGAAGGCGGCTCGCTCTAGTAACTCGCTACTACTAGTATTAGTTAAGATCCTCGTATCCCGCTAGCTAAAATTAGGCGATCTCCGCTTCACCGTGCGAGATATAAAGGAAGCCGAAATCCTACGAACCTACCACGATAGATAGCCGAAAGGGCTCTATAAGACGGCGTTCGTGTATATACCTACGTAGGGGATTATCGTGCACGACGTTAATATACGCTCGCTCGGTATTAATAGGGCGTCGGAGAAGATACCGTAGGATAGAGTGGTTAAGGACCTACTCGCGAGTAACGTGTAATACTAAGGGGAGAAGGCTGATATCACTAAAGTTAGCTAGCTACGTATTCTATCTAGGAAGAGTGACTTACTAATAGTCGAATTTACTTCCCTAATTCCGGCTAATATAGCGGTTAATAAGGGGGTCCTTTAGGATTATAATAGTTTAATAGCTATCCTATATAATAGGGCGGCTCGTGTACGGAGGTGCATTTCAAAAGTTTGGAGTAGCGCACCTACTACCACCTACTACACTAAGCCATTTTTAGCTAATAAATACTGTATTAACTGGTATTGCCTATTCTTCTACCTCCTACCCTCCTTATACTCGTTGCCACCTTCTAATTTAATGATCTTTTGGATATGTGTGGGGATACGCTCGATCTAGCGCTGAATCTTCTCTTGCGGTATCTCTTGCTAGGCAGCCTTCTATGCAAGATAGGCTTCCTGCCTAGTCTTCGGTGCGCCCTTCTTCGTAGTAACGCGTTTTAAATATGGCTAGGTAGGCTTAATTAGATTAAGATTAGGCGAATTACTACACTAAAGTAGGCGATTAACCTTTACTACATTAAAAACACGCTGTTGGATATAGTGGCTATGTGTAGGTGCTTTATCCTCTTGAATAAGCGTAGCTAGCTAACTAATAGCGTATTCCTTCGCGAAGGGTAAAAGCTTTGGAATTAGAATTAACTTTTGATATCGATACTAATCAATTCTACCTTTTCGCCCACGGCTAAGCTTATTAGTCTATTTATTAAATCTCTAGCTCGGCTTTTTACTAGTAGGTTACCGTCGGATATTCACGCGATGTATTTGAGTTTTAAGCTCCTATTACTCCTATAGGATAGGCTTAATCTCGAGGTTAAGCTACTTAATTTCTCGCTTAGAATCACGTTTTTCTTACGTAGTCTTAGGTTTCTAATAGTGATATAGGCCTTTTTTATCGTACGTGAAGTAGCCCTAAAACATAAATTTATAAGCGCCTTTCTATCGCTCACGAATATAAGATCGAACAAAAGCTTTATCTTTTATACGCTAGATTCGATATACACTACGTCGGTGGAGAAGAATAACCGAAGTTTTATTAGACTAAATCATATTCTTCTAATCTTTAAGTGTCTAATATTAATATTTAAGACACTAAGTAAGCCGTTCAGCTTTCATCTTCTTCGTTAATCTAGGCTTCCGAGTCAGCTTCGTCTTACGTAGACTAGCCTTTCTGAGAATACGCTAAATAGTAGTAGCAGAGATATCGATTCCTATCTCGCTAAGTTCTCCACTAAGATCAGCATAAGATTTCTCTCGGCTATAACGATCTAAGCGCACCTTCGATAGGATAGTAGTAGCCGTTTACGAATCTTGTTTAGACGGCCGGCCAGAGCGCGGAGCGTCTTTAATAAAGGAGTCTTCGATGATATTATGGTATGCCTCGAAACCCCTCTCAATTACACGTGCGTAGATCTTGTTAACCGCAGAAACAGATAGATGGCTTAAACCGGCGATTTCATGCGAAGATTTCGTAGTGTAGGCCTTCAGAGCAACCACAGTCGCTCTTGTGGTAGTATCTGTCTTAGATTTCGGCATATTTAGTAGGCAAAATGAGAAAAAAGGAAGTAGGGGAAATCTGCTGAGAACGTGCATATTGTGTGTATTCGCTTGTTCTATCTTACTAGTGGTAAACTTAGGTGGTAGGTGCGCTGCTCCAAACTTTTGAAATGCACCTCCGTATAGTAGTGCGTTAACTATTAATAATATAGCTATATACGAACTACCTATACTAACGCCGTAAAATACGTATACTACGCTAAGGGCTATTAATCTCGGGATTATCTATAAAAAGATAGTGATAAAGCAGAGAATAAGTACGCGAATTATAAGGGCGTATATACTATATAGAGCGCGGAGTGTAAGGCACGCTAGCGTAAGGTTAACCGCGTTATAGAGTTATTGAGATACCGTGGAAGATATCATTATATCCTAGCTCTATATAGCATTAATTAACCGCTAGCTACCTTATACTCCTCCTCCGCTAGCTTATAGGGAATACTAAGGGAGTTATTATCGAGTAAGGAGTCTATTAGTAAGCTACTCACTAACAGCGTTAAGAGTAGCGGTCTTACGCTAGCTATATACCCTAGTAATAGGGGTAAGGGCACTAGCACTATAATAGTAAGCTAGATAGGAAATAGCCTATAAGCTAGTTAGTATACACCTAGTAAGGATAATACTAAATTAGTGATAATAGTGTTATTAGATACAATCCGGTCCAAAAGTATCCGAACACGCTAAGGATTTTAGCGCGATTTTATCAACGCGTCTAACTACCATGTTTTTATTTCTTCTACTACACAACTATGGTTCGTTCGTTCGGCACCGAAATTAGTGGAAATCGAAGGCCTAAGGCTGAATTATCACCAGAGCAGCGCGCAGCTATTATATATGATAAAGAGCTTGGTAGATCGGCTATTAGTTTAGCTGAGGAATTCGACTGCGGGCGCACTATAATATACGACACCTAGAAACGCTTTTAATCGCACCAATCTATTGAATCACAACCTCGCAGCGGTCGACCTAAGTTAATTACCCCTCGCGGTGAACGCTAGGCGTATATTCTTGCCTATAAGAACCCTTAGTGGAGCTATATCACGCTTTAATCATAACTATCCTACCCGGTATTAAAATCTACTCTTCGTCGAGTGCTTCACCGACACGGTCTTTATAAACACCGTGCGAGGAAGCGAATCCCTTTAACTACTATCGGTATACGTAAGCGATATCGATTCGCTTTAAAATAGCGCCGGTTTCGCGCGTGGGATACGTAGATCTTCTCCGATGAATACTCTATTTAAAGACACTCGAAATTAATTAGCTCTAGGGGCGCCTAGGTCTAGCGATTTTAGTCTAAAGCATATAAGCGTGATCTAGTGAACCTAGTGCCTCACGTACGCGATATTTCGTAGATAGTATAGGGTGCTATATAGCTTAGTGGTCGATCTGAATTAGTGATTATAGAACGTGATGAAGATACACCTCGGGGAGGATACACTTCGAATTCCTATATCGCTACGCTTAACGAGGGTCTTATTCCGATTTATACCCCTAGTACTATCTTTTAATAAGATAATACATTAATTCATAAATCGCTCGTTATGAGAGATTAGTTTAAAATACATAGTATCGAGGTGCCTAATTAGCCTACACACTCGCCTAATATGAACCCTATTAAACCGGTCTGGCATATGTTAAAACTAAAGGTTTTCGCTATGTTTCCAGAGCTAATTAGCATAGGAAGATCGCAGGAGGATTGGGATTATTTTATCGAGTGCCTACAAGTTGCATGGAATGCATTAGATCAGACTAAAATCGACAGCCTGATTCTTAGCATGCCTAGGCGTTTGGAGGCCTTACGTAAGGCTAAGGGGTGGTATACTAAATATTGATTGTATCTAGTATAATCTATTGAATTCGCTATATTTGATAGTAAACTTATTATGGTAGACTAGTTGGTTGATGTAGAAATATATAATTGAAAATATATTATGGGGGCTGGTAAATTACATAATCGGGGGTTGTTCGGATACTTTTGACTAGGGTGTGTAGGAAGAGAGGGAGACTAAGGAAGATATAGGGGGCTAAGTCCTAGCTAATAGATACTAGTGTAGATAGAAAAGGCTAGACCCCGGAATAGCTAATTATTATTGATTAACTAATATTCTAATTCTCTATAGGGAGTAGCTTTACTCTATAATAACTTAATAATATTAATTTTTAGCTAGAAGGACTAAGCTCATAAGCTACTACTAGTAGCGCCTAATCGAAAGCTAATAAAGCGAGAGCGAAAATAGCTAAAGCGAGAGAAGTAAGAGTAAGGAAGATCGCTAAACGAAGGGCTATTAGTAATAACGACGTAGGTAACGCGAGAAAGATAGTATAGGTGATAGATTTAGTTAAGATAGCTAGCTAAGGTAAGATCGAGTTAGAGCTTAGCTTAGAGCTTAGCTTAGAGCTCGATAAGGTTAATATAAGAGACCTAGAACGTTAGCTTAAAGCTTATAGAGCACTTGCTAATTTATTAGGCTATTAAAGTGATAATAGTAACGAGGAATTCTAGCTATCACTAGAAAGATTACAGAAGAGGAAGTAGCCTTATAGCGAGGATCTCTCTCTTAGTATCTAACGAGGAGGGAAACAAGATATATAGTAGGAAATCTTCTATAACTAGCTATTAATAAATCACTACGACCGATAATAATACACACTAAGGAAACTAATAAGCCGCGAGCTTAAGATATATTAGTATAACGTTAATAGGTCGAAGGATATAGTGATAGTATAGTTTCTATATAAGAAGGACGTCGTTAGCGCCGATATTATTATAATCTAGGAGCTATAGGAAAATCCCTTCTAAGATAATACTCACTACCCGTTAAAGTAGATATATAAGCTACTATATCTAGTAGAGAGCGAAACGGGAGATAGGGCGAGGGTATATATATTTATCTCGAAGAGGATAGGCGAATATACTTACTTAGCGCACTCTTATGACTACTAGGAGATTTATATTAAGACTAAATTAGGGGAGCTCTAAGTTATTAATAACGTAATTCCCGGCCGTCCCGCGCACCCTCCCCCATTAGAATATTTGAAAATCGATTATCTCAACCAACACCCATTGATTTAACTAAATAATTCGATTTTTACATGAAGTAATCCTGTGGCCAATTTGTCCACATCCACTGCAGGTAGGCGGAGTCCTCCTAGACGGTTGAAGCGGCTGGCTAGGTAATTCAACCTCCGCATGCAATTCCATCCTATCTTCTTCCACCGGCTGGTTCACCTGCTCAACGAGCTATAGGGCTTCTTCGACGGTTAGACCCTCTTCGTAGGGTATCTGCTTAGTTAACCGACTGCGTTTCTAACGCGTCTTCTTATTGGCTGCGCGGTAATTAGCGTTCTCTTCTGCTAGTAAAGCACCGCTATGTAGCGCTAGATAGCACCCCTTAATTATCTAGTCTAAGATCTCTTTTAATGGGCTTAGAGGGCTATTTAACCGTCGCTTTAGTAGATCCTTTAGCATTAAAGCCTGTTTAAATAGCTAAGTGATAGTTCTAGGCGTTTTTAGTGTAAATTAGCTAGATCTACTACTAGGCCGGCTGCTTAGTAGTGTTAGTGTTTATAGAGAGATATTAAGCTTATTAAGTACTCTCTCGGGGTCTAATAGTATAGATCACTAGCTACGAAGCTATTTTTGATAGTAGGATTAGTTAATTAGAAGGCTTCTAGCCGCGCGTGTTAGTAGTCCACTAAGAAATCATACTTATTAATATAGTTATATCCTCTACGCGTAAGATCGCTAACGAACCGACTATATATACGCTTAATCACTATAAAATACCTAATATCTAGTGTTTATAGTAGATACGATAAATACGTAAGTATATATAGATGTGAAGGGCTGAAGCAGAATTGATTCAATCGTACTAGGCCACAAACTGTTTACAACAATCTTGAAGAAGGAAAGA
>JAMAGZ010000368.1:0-10749 GCA_023626575.1 Penicillium sp. PF1803
GATTCAATCTAACTAGGCCAACATGCTGTTTACAAAAAGCTTAAGGAGGGGAGGTTTATCCTGCGCGTTCTCCACGTTAACATACTAAAGTCCCGTGATACACGTGACTAACATCGGGCACTGGCCCGTGATAATACCCCCCTCCTAGTCTTAACCTCATTAGGGGCACGACAGTATGGGTTTCGGTGCCGATTTGCCGGCGAATCACATCCGAAATAGCGCCGTGCTGCTCTTTAAAGGCATCTAGGGCGCTACAATCCTGCTTCCCACGTCTGCTCTGCCCACCCCCTCTATTTCACTAACGCTTCGTCGCGATACCCTTACCTAATCTTCCTTCGTCGTATAGCTAGGATTTACTTAATATCGTATTCCTCTTCTCCGTTAACTAGTAGTGGTGGTGGCTGAGAATCGTCCACTAGCTAAGATAGGAATAGGTCCGTTACTGCTAGGCGAACTAACTTAATATAGAATACTAGGTATATACTAGTAGGTATATACTAGTAGGTATATTAAGTCAGACGGTGAATAGTAACGGGATATCTACTACTCGGTATCGAGTATATAGCTAATCTAGCTTCTTTAACGGTCATTATATACGTACGTTCCGAAGGTTTAGCTAAACCTAGTCATCCTTTTATAGATAGGCGTAGCCTATCGACGTCGGTTCGCTTACGCTTCTTAAAGAGCCTATACAGAAGTAATAGCGGCCTAGGCCTAATTAGTGGCTTCTCGTAGGCGATTCACGAACGTTTCGCCTGCCTTTCGTGGCGGGGTTAGGGCGTCTTATAACTACCCTACTTCGTTAATACTAATCAGGTTAACGTAGTCGCCGTAGGTAAAGAAGAATAGCGAGATTCCTGTTAAAGCGGTATCATAATTATTAATTACTACGGCGACTATTAATAGTAGATCTTTCTAGTTATCCTATACGTATATAGTAAACATACATAGAATTTATTCGATCTCCTAATTAGCACGCTCTATTTCACTATTAGTCTAGGGGTAGAAAGTAGTAGATAATCAGCGTTAAATCGATAGCCTTCTATATACCCTTTCCTAGAAGACACTTACGAATTAGGGGCCGCGGTCGCTTATAATCGCTAGCGGTACCCTATAATATATATAGAAGTATAGTCACTGCCATAAGTTTCCGTACACTAACGCGCTAGGACGCGTCGCGCCTCCCTATCCTCTTTTTTACAACCATCAACAATGCTTCCACGTACGCCATTATCATCTATTGATGGTAATAGGCAGTGGAAAAAAGAGTTATCTCCATTCCTCCGTGGCCAAATTACTGCATTCTATAAGGCTAATTACTTAATTCGGAAAATCGCGACCGAACTCAATTTATCGCCCTCAACCGTCCAGTACACCCTCGAGAAAAACGATGAACGACACGACGGCATTAGCCAGAATCGATCTGGAAGACCTCCAATCCTATCGCCTACTGGTCAGCGGCACGTTTTGACCCTAATTAAACGTAACCCCTTTATTACGTTTAATGAAATTCGCCGAAGTATCGGTATTGCTCTTTCCGACGCGACTATTCGTCGTACGCTCGATAAATTAGGATATAGTGACTAGAAAGCTAGAAAAAGGCCTCGTCTTAATGAAAAAGGGCTAAAGTACGTTTAGACTTTACTTTAAAGTATCGAGATTAGACATAGGATAACTAGCGAAAGGTTATTTAGTCTAACGAATGCTTAGTCGAAATCGGGAAAGGAAAGCGAGACCTTTAGTGCTAGCGTCTAAGCCGACCGCATAAGAAATAGAAAAAAGAGTTTATATAGCCTTATAATAAGGCTAAAGGACTCTTAATCATGATTTAGGTAGTAATATTCGGTGGTAGCTGTTCTAATATCTTTATGATAAATCGGGATTCGACTTCGAAACGTGGTGGATATACCTAAAACTCCTATATTAAAGCCCTCGAATCGGAAATACTATTTTTATATATAGAACCGGATTAGCTATTTATGCAGGATAATGCCCGGATTTATACTACTCGAAAAGTTAAGGCGTGGTTCGAAGATCATAGTATTTCTGTGATAGATTAGCCGCTATACTCGCCCGATCTAAACCCGATTGAACACGCCTAGGCAAAGCTTAAAGAAACTATCTATAAGCTAGATCCTGATTTTGAATTATTCAAAGGGACTATCGATGAGGTAGCTGAGCGTTTTTTAGTCCTAATTCAGCGTTCGTGGGAGGTAATAGGGCAGGATTATTTTGATGACTTAGTTCGGTCGATGGATTCTAGGATCAACGCTGTAATTAGTGCTAAAGGATGGTATACTAAATATTAGCGAATATTACTAGACATATTAAATTGCTATGTATATTACCTACATTACTAGGAATTTTGAAATAAAACCGACTAAAAATAGTGGAATAGTGTAAGTTTCTACATGTACGGTTGCAGAGATATATATTTTAGAAGGGCGGGTGTACGGAAACTTTTGGTGGGGAACTATATATAAGGAACACCTCTACTATATCCTCTACTATTATATTCTTTATTCTAATTAGGATCACGCCCTTTATTAACTAATCTATTATCACTGTCTAGCCGTCCTATCTTAATCTTAACCCTCTTAAGTAGGATTCGGAAGTAATTTAATAGCCTTTCGTTAGTGATACTCTTAGGTATATCCTAGCTCCGTCGTGATAGTGCGTCCGGCCTTACTATAAGCTTACTAGGGTGATAGCGGATATCGAAATCGAACTCTATTAGGAGATCTACCTAACGTATCTACCGTTCGTTAAGGTATTACGCCTTTCCGAAGTATCGAAGGTTCTTATAGTCCGTCACGATAATAAATTAAGGCACTATTTTTAGCTTATGTCTCTATTCGCGTAGAGTATATATAATCGCTAGAAGCTCTTTATCGTGGATCTCGTAGTTTAATTCTACTAAAGATAGCTTTTAAGATAGGTAGGCGTATAGCCGTAGCTATCTATTAGGTCTATATTACGATAGAACCGCACTAGTTACCTAGCCGGAGGTATTAATTTCTATAACTATTTAGCGATCCTCTTCGAAATATACTAAGATTAGTGCGTTTATAAGAGCTCCTTTAGTTCCGTGAAGGCCTATTAGTAATTATCATCCTACTTAAATATAGCGTCTTTCTTTATTAGCCGTGTTAATAGTGCCGAAAGGTTAGTGTTACGACCCTCTACCAGAGAGTGCCTCATAGTCAGACTTAGAGCTACGGGCTCGGCCAGGTCACGGGACGACCCTACTAATAACAGCCACACCCGTTAGGGCCCACCAGGGTCACGTAGATCCGCGGGAGTCTTCTAAATAGTTACCACCGGTAGAACTAAGACTCCTTAGCGATTAGTCTCTGAATACAGACGCACCCCCTTAGATTCCTTCACTCTAGTTCTTTATTCCTACTAAGACCCGCTAGTACGCCGGTCCTAATATTCTAATCGCTACTATTTAATTAACCTAGACCGTTAGAATCCGTAATAACTACGAACCGACGTAATAGCTCTCGCCTTAGGGGTGATTCGACCCTAGCCGTAGCTACTAGGAATAACCCGAATCCCCTCTAGGGCCTACCGGAGGATATAACTATCCGTAAGACTAACGATAACCCTCACGAAGAAACCCTATAAGACCTATAGGGGATCGAATCTAATACTATAGCGACTAAGAACCTAGTCGCTAACCTAATCGTAGACCCTACTAGGGATAGCCTAGATATAGAACTCTAGGAGGTTAAAACCCTTAAGAAATACCTAGCTATCGCTAGCGAAAAAGCGAGGCTCTTAGTAGAACTACGAGAACAAGAAAGAGAGGTAGTAATACTAGAAGCGTAGGAGTAGGGAGCTATCCCTTATATAGAATTATTAGATAATATTACTAGTTTAGCTACCTACTACCCGCCTAATATAGCTAGCCTAAGGCCTATAGTATTAGTAGCGTTAGAGGGAAGTATACTAACTCTACTAATCTTTCGGAATAAGGCTAAAGAGCTATATATACCCTCTAATATAATCGTTTATAAGGCTAAGAGCTTAGGTGAGTATAACCTCTTTAAATCTAAGTAAGAGGCCTTTTAGAATAGATACCCTAATTAGTTCTACTATAATACGCGTAAGATAGACTAAGTAATAGAGTTCCTCGCGCTAAAGGTTAACCTAACGTAGATAGAATACTATAAGAATAATCTAAATAAAGTATTTACCTAGCTAGTTTTTAAGATATAGGCGCTAGCCTAAGTCACTAATCCTATTAAGATATAGTAAGAAGCTAAGTATAAATAATAATAGGTAGTCTAAGCTAAGAACTAAGATATATACTAGTATACCTTAAGGCTTATAAGTATTTATAATCGCCTAAAGGATATACTAAGTTAATAATAGAGGATTAACTACCTATAGATAGGTATCGCTAAAGAAGTATAGAATAAATTAAGGAGGTTTATAATACTTACTATAGATTAGTAGGATAACTAAGTAATATTCTATAACTAGATTAAGAAGGTAATATTAGCTAAAATAGTCTATCTAAAGGAGGCCTAAAAGATAGCGCTAGGAGATACTATAAATACGTAGGGACTTAGAAGAAAACCCTTCTAGGGATATAGGGCTCCTACCGCGTAACTAAAGGCCCTAACCGTAAGTACTAAGAAGAGTAAGAATACTATTACTAAGTCTAAGCGAGACTAAAATAGGGAAAGTAAGACCTACTACTTCTATAATAAGCTAGGCTATATCGCGAGGGACTACTATAAGAGGGTTGTAGCTAACGCTATAACCTTAGAGGAGTTAAAAAATAGATAACCCTACGCTATAAGATACTATAGTATTAGGGGTAGTTCTCTAAGGAGAACGTAAGGTAGTATACTAAGTACTTATCTATAATACCTTAGTTATAGATATTAAAGCTAGTACCCTAATAAGGGTTACTAAGATATTAATAGATAGTAGCGTGACTTAGAGCTTCGTAAGCTAGAGATAGGCTAAGGAGAACCTAGAAGATATAAAGGCGATAAGTACCCGCCTTATAAAGGCTATAGATAGGTATAAGATTCTCTTATATAAAAGTTAAGATATATAGCTAAGGCTAATAGATTATAATAGTGTGATCTCGGACCTACTTTAGTGGTACGCTTACGGCTACTTTCTGCCGGTCTTTACCGCTATCCGCTCATTTAGTACCAGTTAGCTCCTAATATTACAAAATATGCCCTTTACACTCCTAAGATTATATATAGTAGCAAACCTCCGAAGGGCGGCCTTCCACGGTCGCCCACAGGAGGCTACGCACTAGGAGTTACGTAGACTCCTGAGTAAGATCCGCTTACGCAAGATCTTACGAGATTCTAGTGTAGTGTAGGGCTAAAACGTAATGACTTAACGCTTCCGCGTATGTCGGTAACCGATAGCGTAGGATTTTCACGAAGGCCGTAGAAGGCTTACGAGTACGAGCATAGGGACTATCACACTCTCTATAGCGCGGAGACCTCGCCCCTAAGTGAAAATTTTCCCTGAAGGAAAGTAAGTATGCCTAATCACACACGAATCTCCTATAGGGTATCCTTCCGTACTAAACTGTATAATACGAGATAGCGCGGAAGTAAAAGATTCAGAGGGGGAGAAAGGACTTAACTTTATTATATAACCGTAAGATATCGACTAATCCTACGAACCCTTATAACGATAACGTGAACCTAAGACGGTTACCCCCTTACGCTTTAAAATATATTAGAATCCCGATAACGTAGACCCTACTATACGCGATAGCGTATAGGATCCTCTTCTCGCCGAGGCGATAGCTAGACCGCTGCCCTAAGATCTAGGCTAGTTAGTTAGCACGCCTTTAGCTAACGAAGCCCTTAACTAGGTAGTTAGAGAGCTTCTATAAATAATTCCTTAGGCTCTAGCGGCCTAATATTAGGACTTATAGGAGAATACGAATCCTAATACCCGTATTATATACCTTTAGCTAATTTCGGATACTACTACTACCCTTCGCGTATAGAGAGTCCCCCTAGAGAGCACTATAGCGCTAACCCTTATTACTTCGCTAGACCTTAGGACTAGATCCCCTCGTCTAAACGTAGATAAGGGTGCTAATTTAGAGAAACGTAGAGCTATCCTTAAAACTATTAGAAAGATTCGCGACTATAATAGTAAGATTCTTAATAAAGCTATACGTAAATACCTCTATAATTATAATAGATATTTCCGCTAGATTAGCGAATTCTCTTATATATAGTTAATGGACTAAGAGAAGATTATATACATTAGTAGCGCCCTAATAGGCTATATTATAAAGACCTAGCGCTATTATAAATAATAGGTTAATAGAGGATTAGAGGAACGGCTAATAGGCTAAGATAAGTATAAGAAGTGGATTATAAGAAACTTCTTAGAGTATCTAAGCGCCGCGAAATAGTGGGATCGCTTCCGAAGTACTTATTAAGGCGAGAAGTAATCCTTTATAGAGTACGCTACCTAGCTCTATTAGGCCGCGATAGAATACGAATAGGCGATTCTAGATAATATCTTCTTTAAGTTTATACGGGAAGGAGCTAAGAAGAAGCTCTAAGAGTATTAGGCGGAGGAATAAAACCCCCTAACGGCCCTTAATAATATTATCGAACGCTTTAGAAGTTACGAGGAAGCGGTGATAATCGCGGGCTACTACTATATTTAAGCTCTAGCTATAGATAATAGCGGCGAACTAATAGACCTTAGTGCTATACTATCGTTCCTAAATAGACGTGGAAACGGTAGCTATAGCCACGGTAGATACTAGGGATAAGGCTAACGAAACCCCTTTACCTAATTCGCCTATAGGTAACTAGGCTACTATATAGTTAATTACGAACTTCGTAAGAAGATCTTAGAGAACGAAAGGAAGTAGAATAGATTAAATTAGGACTTAAAGTAAGGAAACTAGAGTAGGCTAATAAGATAAAGGCGCTTATTAGCCGCCTAAAGGAAGCTTTAAAGGTCCCTAATATTATCCTAGAGGAATAAGACCTATTAGACCTAAGCTATACTAAGAAGCGGAAGAAAGTAAGATATAGTAAGAAGAAGAAGCGTTAGGAGGCGGCCCTTAACGCTATAGGTGACTCTCTTCTATTCTATCGAGCCTAATTAGGCCTAGTAAGTTCTAGTACTAATATAGACACGCTATTAGATTATAGAGCTTCTAAGATATTTATAGTTAAGGCTATCGCTAAACGCCTCGCCCTAAACGCTCTTAGCCAGAAGAAATACGAACCGTTATGTATAAAGATACTAGATAGTAGGTATCTATACATAAATAAGTTAGCCTATATCCTAGTTACCCTTAGTACTTAGAGAGATTACATAAAAGCGTAGGTTCTACTACTACTAGAGTTCGACTTTATCCTCGGTGGGGATTTCCTACGCTTATAGAACCCTAAGATTAACTAGATTACGTTAGTTATAAAGCTTAAGGATTAGGGCTAAAGCAGAACGCACCGTATCGAGCTAATTACGTACTCTACGGGTAGTATTAGCTAGACTAAGCTAAATTTAATAAGTGCGAAGTAAGTTCGCTAGGCCGTAAAGAAAGCTAGTATAGAAGGCTACCTTATAATAATTCGAGAATCTAAGTAGGACGATAAATCCGAGAGCGTTAGTGTCCCGTAATACGCGAATCCGTATATCACGAAGATCCTATAGAAATTTAAGTAGGTCTAGCGAGACGAGTTACCGGCTAAACTACCGCCCGAGCGCGCTATATCCTATAATATCTAGACAGGAGGCGCTACGCTAGTTAACCTAAGTTCGTACCTAATATTAGACGAGAAGCTTAGAGAGTAAGCGGTATGAGTTAAGATATTACTTAAGAAAGGGCTTATCCGCCTGTCCGCTAGCCCCTAAGGCTTCCCTATCCTATTCGTGAAGAAGCTAAATAGGAAGTAGCGTATATATATTAACTATTAAGCTCTAAATAAGCTAATAGTTAAGAATAGCTATCCCCTACTATAAATCTAAGAGCTATTAGACTAAGTTAGAAAGGCTAATATTCTAAGTAAGATTAATCTCGCTTCTAGGTATTAGTAGGTATATATAACTAAGGATTCGATCGAAAAGATAGTATTTAATACGATCTAGGGTAAATATAAGTAACTCGTAATACTATTTAGGCTATATAATACTCCTATAACCTTTTAGATAATTATAAATAACGCTTTACGCCTATTCTTAGGAGATTTTATAGTTATTTACCTTAATAATATCCTTATCTATTTGGATATAATAGAAGACTACTACTAATACCTTAAGTAAGTTCTCGAGACTTTAGAGAAGCATAAACTAATCGCTTAGCTAAGGAAGTACGAGATCGCTCGTGATAGCCTAGAATTCTATAGTTATTGTCATGGGGACTCATGAGGCTATGGGGATGCCTCAGGCTCTAAAGCCCGCGCCCTCCCTGTTATACGACGCATAGCGCGTATCATGGAGCGCACTCTATGTGCATGGGGATCCCTGCAAGACCTTAGGGCTTTACCTTTTCACACGCAATGAGATTGGTGCCGTGGCCTTTTCTGATTTGAAGTCTTAGCGAGCTGCTCTGTATTTAATCGTAGGAGATTCTGACTTAGAGATCTCTAAGATTTAGTCTTATTCTAATACTACTATTTAGTGTATATCTTCTTCTCCTTACCTAGTTGATAGGCCCCCTATCCTATATTATAGCCCTTTATAATTCTAAATCTTCTTTTTAACTACCTAAGGAGAAAAGATGTCTATTCCTTGAACTCGCTAGCGAAGCGCTATTTAAACGGCTACGGAGCGTACCTAACGCACTAGCGGGATTTAACCACGGGCCGAAGGAGAAAGCCCTACCCCTACCGAAGCCGTACTAGGTTTACCTTTAAGCTTATTATAAGGTAGCGAGGTTACGAACGCCTCTAAGGGCTAGTAGTCTACCCTAAATCGCCTCCTTATAAGGATTACTACCCTTAAGTAGGAGTAAGCTATCTCTAACTAAATTAATGTAGAAAGGTAGGCGTTTAATACTCTTATAATACGGCCGAGAGACTTAGAGATTAAACTTAACTCTATCTTATATCGCCTTCGCCCCGAATCGAGTTTAGAATAGTGTACCTAGTAGCTCGATAAACTTAACTACCTCTTCACCGCGAGCCCTTAGCGATACTCTATCGATAGGAATAAGATCGCCTTAGCTTTCTTCTATATTAATTCCTATTACTAGGCTTAGTAAACTAACTATAAGAAAACCTATTTCGTAGCTAGCGAGCCTACTGTTACGCGGTGCCTGCTGGTCACTATGAGTAGAGCTGCCTTAGGGTTATACTTACCTAGTTCCACTGCTGATTCTAAGAGTATCTCGCAACCGTACCGTTACTATGCTAAGCCTTACACGGACTTAGGTCCTATTAAGTATCTTGCAGAACGTGCTAGTAGTGCGCGCTAAGTAAGTTAGTCACTTAGTATAGAATACTAAGTGAGCTCCCCCACTTATAGGTTAGGTTGTCTTAAAGGTGAACTATGAAGTGCAAAGTACTGCTAGTAGTAACTAAGTAACAATATGAGATTAATCGCGAAGAACTAAATATATGATAGTAAATAAGTGTCCTTATATATCTAGTCCTTCCTATCGTGTGATAAGACTAGGACTTATCGGTTACTAGGATCCGATCCTATTAGTTAATAAGTCCTCTCCTTATAATCCTATCGTGGGATAGGATTAGTCACGTGACGAGTTAGTCCTTCGTATCGTCACGGAGGTCCTTCGTAACGTCACGGAGTCTCTCGTAACGTTACTCCTGCTGACTAATCTAAGTTAGTTAGTTATCGGTATCCCCTCCCCTGTATTAGCGTGTTGCGTTTAGGAGTCTCGTAACATCATCCCCTCCTTTCGTAGGTCTTTATCCTTAAAGATTATTTAAATAGCGTATCCCCTCCGTCGAGTGTGCCTTATAAGATTCCCTTTCCCCTTATCCCCCTTTCCTACGCTAACTATATCTTCTAAGGCGTCTATCCGTAAGAACGCCTTAACCCGTCGCATCGAGGACGAGGGTTTCTAGTCTATGGTTCCTTACGACCGCTACGTTCGCCTTTAACAGGTATATATTCGTGCTAACTGCTCCGATCATTATAGCGACTACGTTCGAGCCGGTGGTGGTGTAAAGTGCGCGATATCAAACCTATCGTTTACTAATGCTAAGTGGCGGCGATTAGTGAAGTCCTAGAATTCTTTAGAAGAAGAGGAGGAGGCTATCCTATAATAGTAATAGTTAATGTTAGTAAAGTTAGCTCAACTCCGGAAACAGAAACGATTATTATAAAAGCGTGCTAGCGATTTTATTGCTCGGGATTATAAGGAGGTTACTGAGCTCGAAGAGCTTAAGCGTCGCGAAGCTAAAGAGCGCGAGCGCCTTAAAAAAGAGTGTGCTGTGTCTGAGTAAAAAGAGTGTGTAGCAGAGAGTGCTCGGGCCGCGGGCGAGGTTCCTTAATCTACTTCCTTAGGTAATAGCCCTATCCTTACGGTGACGTTAGAGGATCCTACTCTAACTTAGTTGTTGAATGATCCGTCGATCGACTAGGCTAGCCTCGAGACCTCCTTATTCGGTGGTGCCGTGGAGAGTTCCCCCTCTCCTACTAGTGGAACTATCGAACTAGCTAGTAGTAGCTTATTAGGTTCTCTGTGAAGGGCTGAAGTAAGACTTAATTCAATCTAACTAGGCCAACATGCTGTTTACAAAAAGCTTGGAGAAGAGA